>ML352169.1:0-99975 GCA_005239505.1 Nicotiana paniculata
GAACTCGGGAATGCCTAACACCTTCTCCCGGGTTAACAGAATTCCTTACTCAGATCTCCGGCCACAGACAAATCAAAACAAGAGTCAAAATTTCCTCGGTTTGGGATTTCAATAAAATAAATGGTGTCCCGGAACACCGTAAAAAATCCGGGTGGCGACTCTGAAACTAATAAATAAATCCCAAATCCGCATAATGTCACTTAAATTGGAAAAACTCCCGTATCCAACCCCCATATCGGAAAAAGGAGGTGTGACAGGCAGTCCTTAACTTTGAATTCCAAGTTCAAAAGTTAGGGACAATAGGTCCTGAACTTCGACTTACAAGTTCAAAAGTTAAGGACGATAGGTCCTGAACTTTGACTTACAAGTTCAAAAGTTAAGGACACTTGGTCCTTAACTTCAAGTTACAAGTTAAAAAGTTAAGGACATGCAGTCCTTAACTTATAGTTTCAAGTTGAAAAGTTAAGGACACTTGGTCCTGAACTTCAACTTTCAAGTTCAAAAGTTAAGGACACTTGGTCCTTAACATTAAATTCTAAGTTCAAAAGTTAAGGACACTCAGTCCTTAACTTTGAGTTCCAAGTTCAAAAGTTAAGGACACTTGGTCCTTAACTTTTATGAACACAGTTAACTAAAAATTCATAAACACAGTTAGCTTATGAATTCGTACGACTATTTTTATGAAATGTCCTTACATAATCAAATATATTAATTGAACCACAAACACATTTCAATACCAAAATTTTTTAAATAACTTCCTCACAAAAATCCGCTCCTTATTTGACACTGAATCAACTAATAATCATTATTTTTGAAATTTCACACGTACTTGATGCCAAACACAACATTGATCGCGATTACACATATACAAAAACAAAAATGCATAAAAGCAAAAAGAAACAAAAAAATACCAGTTCGATCATTCAGTGCAGAGAAGATGACGAATGAGAAAGATTAAGTGCAGCTGGTTTGCATGCAAGGACGATACAGATACTGAGGAGCACGTGAAAGTTGCCTCTGGAATTTTCCCTCTCAAAGTTTCCCTCTGAACGAATAAAACAAGGGTTTCAGAATATAAGAATTGACGAAAGGGTAAAAATGTCTTTTCAAAACAATTTTAATAGAGTAGTGATTATTTTTGCTCAGCATTAGAATTAGTGGATAAAAAATAAACATCACCTTACTTAGTGACTACCACACGCCATTTTTACGTGTAAACACCCAAGCAACTTCATGTGGATACAATAAACTTTAAGAAATATTAGTTTTGTTTTCCTAATTTGTCCATAACAAAGTTATATAATTGAGTTGGATTATTCTTATTTTAAGTGAAAAAAAAATACAAAAATGACCAATCGGCCGAAACTAATAGCATTCGCTAGACAAAAAATATACATAACATGTATATTATATGTTTATAATACACACACACACACACACATATATATATATATATATACATATTTTATGGTTATTATTTTTTGGAGCGGCTAAAAATATGTATTTTTTCTATTTTAATTGGATTGTTATTTATTAGACTGAAAATACAAATGAAACAATGTGGAGTAAGAAAATATTACCGGAAAATATGTTTTTGGTCACTATGATTTTTATGTGAGTTAGTGAATGTTTTTGTATTGCGTGAGAAAAGAAAGTTATATGACTTTGGTGAAAAAAATTATATTTATATGACCATTTGTAATAAACTAAGGAGATTACAGTACAAACTACTTTTTTTTTAAAAAGGAAAAGGTGTAAATCGCAAAAGAGTGTATACCTCTTGAGGTCGTTTGGTTGGGAAGCAAGTTATCCCATTAATAATATCCCGGGATTAGTTATCCTGGGATTAGTTATCTCACCCATCGGGATAAAAATTACTATACTCCCGAAATATCTAATTCCTGAATTAGTTATACCATGATTTTATCCCAACCGTATAGGGAATAAACGCATCTCAAATTTAATCCCGAAATTAATTATCCCTTATATCTCATACCAAATGAGCCTAAGGCTGCAAATTGTAAAGAACTACATCCGCAAGCAAATCGGACCTCTTAGAAAAATAAGATACTTATATATAGGGGTGTACATAGGTCGGGTTGGTGCGAATTTCCAGTTATCAAACCAAACCAATGGTGTCAGGTTTTAAATTTAAAAACCAAACCAAAGCAACAAAGTCGGATTTTTTAATTTCCGTATTTCTCAGGTTTTTCGGGATTTTTCGGGTTTTTCCCCCGTGAAATCTTCATAGCATAAAATATATAACTTGTGCTCCAAATATTTCTTAAGTCCTACTAAGATACAACTATAAAATGTATTTTGCAAGAAAATAACAAAATAGTATGAGATAAGTCATAGCATTATACCGAAATATTCAATAACAAAATAAACTTATATAAAGCAAATATTGCGAATAGCCATAATGAAAATTAACATAATCTAAAAATATTATATAGGTCACGCTAAAATAAGTTTAGCTAATAAGTACTAATATTAATTACATAACTAAGCACTAAAGAAAAAGATAAACTAAGTTATACATTTTCATTATAAACCAATGTAAAACTAATATAAATATCCAACACTATCGACATTCTTGTTGTTGAATTGAATTTCTTTTGTTAGTATTAGTATTGATTTGAACTTTGTTTGAGTTACTACACTTATGGGCTATAAAATTTATTCATCATTCAAGAATGTTAGGTCTAAACTTAAAATAATACATTAAAAGATAAAACTGTGAAAAAGTTTAAGAAATATTTATAAATTACATTACAATAAACATTTATATGTATAAAATATTTTTAAAAATTATATAAATGTACTATCGGGTTGGTTTGGTTTCGGTTTGACTTTTTTAAATTAAAACCGAACCAAACCAATTACGGTCCGATTTTATTTTAATACCAAACCAAATCAAACCAAACCACCTTAAATTTTTTTTTTCCGATTTAACTCGAATTATCAATTTGTGCAATTTATCGATTTTCTTTGTCCACCCCTATTTATATCCATGCCGATCCCAAACGACAAATAATAACCAAAATCAGTTTTACCATTCTTAGGATTCCAAATTTGTATCCAAATAGGATTACGTAATCATCAAATAAACTTTATCTAACTGCTGTCTTCCATCCACCTCTCTTCCAACCTCTTTTGTCTTTCTTCTTTTTTCATACTTTCTAGGGTTTTGATCAGGATTTCTATATAACTATATCAATTTTTTTAAATTTTTTTTAAACTAGTTCATTTAATCTCAAGATGGAAGATGATCAAAGGAATGGACATGGGGCTTGTTATTATGCATCAATGTTTGTATGGAGAATATTAATGGCACTTTTGAGTGGAACATTCTCAGCTATGTTTTTGAGATTTTTGATAAAAATGTTTGTGAGCTTGCATTCAGGGAATCATATCAAAGGGTCAGATATAATATACATAATGTCAGCTCTATTATTCGCCTTAATTCTAATATCCCTAACTCTTTTCTTTGTATCATTAGGGTTTCTTGAATTGAAAAATATATTTCGAGCATTTAGGGTTTCGTCTAAAACTGAAGAGATTAATTTTACAACATTTTCTGAAGAACAGTGGCGAAGGAGTGTTACTGACCAAGTCTGAAGTTTATCAACGAATTACATTTGTTTCATGTAGAAAACATTTATTTATTTATTTTTGCTTAATTCTTTTTCTTGAATATTATTGTTGTAATATAATCACAGAGATGGATTAATTTTTGGTAGAAAAAAAAAACAGATATGGTTGGATTAGATCAAAAAGCATGTGATTTTTCTTGGTTAATCTTCTATCGTATGTTTCCAGTTGTTGCTTATCGAATTACAAATTTTCTTGTTGACATTCTGTCATGATTCGGCTTAAAAAAATTGAAAGATGATACTTTGTTAAATTTTCCATCAGGAAGATGTGAATTACTAGTTTGTTGGTTGTGATGTTTAGGTCAGAGGATTCTGATTTAATTTCCTAGATTTACTCCAATCTTCCAGTTAAAGAAAAGAAAAAAAAATAACTTGATCATTAATTACGAGCACTGTTACCCAAAGATCTACAAATTGGGGCTGAAAATAAGTGAAAGATTCAAACCAAGTAAGATATATTCTTTCAAGAATTGCAATTAAAACTTTAGTATCTAAAATTCTACTAGTTCGTTCAGCTTCAAAAATTGATCATCAATAAAGCAAAACATGTAGAATAAATTGGCACAAGGGAAGTAGACAGATACTTTGTTTTTGCTCAGTGAGTATATTATTTGTGACAACATTCTGCAGTAGCCATCCAATCAGTGTCCACTAACAGTAGGCAATTTAGAGATGGTCAATTAGTTTTGGATATGTTTCACGATAATTTATTCTTTAATGGAACTTGGTACAAAAGGAAGAGCAATCTTTGAGGATACATCTGACTTTTCATGAACATGCAACTTCCTTCATCCAATAAAAAGGGGCTGACTTTGAGCATTTCAAGCTCAGAGCTCATCCACCTCTATATCCAGGACAATGTAGCCATACTTTCAAACAGCCATCCAGTGTCACACCTCAATAAAATGAATCCCAATTCTACTCGGGTAGACGTGTGCATGCCATGTTTCACATCATATGCAATGTTCAAAAGAGAAACTGGAACCAGTGGCACCTTGGGAGTTGAGATACACAACTCTTATACATCTAACCTCCACAAGATATACCAGGTCAGAGAGACCCATCTGATTATAGCATCTCAACAGAGAGTTGCCAGACCCAGATCGCTTCATGCCAAGAGTTGGCTGTTCAGGTTGGTGTCGCTTCAAGCTTCAAGCTTCAAGCTTCAAGCCACAGCACGGATACCTTTCATTAAGTAACAGAATTTAAAATCCATTAGATGGTCAATGAACAGTACATTAAGTTTCCTCCATCAAGTAAAAGATCTGGTACGTGAAGAATAAAATCAATCACCCCAATCATCAGCTTGCTGTCTATTACCTTTTGCAAGCTCAATTCAAAGTTGAAAACCTATTGATGATACTTCAGAAAGATGAAGAATAATATTCTCTTGGTCGCTTAGATCTTTGTCAATCAACATGGGGAACAAGGGTTGTAATTACAAATTCTAAGCACTAGTTAATTTTATGAAGAATATCAGTGCACTGAACTCTTTTTCTTTTGACAAGGTAAAAATAAGCACACCAAACATATGACACCGGTTTACATGTTTTGCTTGCAAGGTCATGCTAAAGAATTTCTAATCAGTATGTTATAAAAGGAGCTTTGTGCACCAAGCTACCCTTTTTATGTTAATCAAGACGGCAGTGAGGAAATACTGATATATCAACGCGTAATTTGTGCTTCCAATTGCCAATAAAACTTTCCTCCTTTTTTCATGCCTTTCTTCAAGAAAACACATCAGACGATCCCCCTTTTCTAGGGAATTCAAGGAGAACCTACTCGGGTGATTATGTAGTTCCTGATCAACCCATTGAGACATATGCATCCATTATTACAGTCATACATGTTTCTGTCTTTGCAGAGCAATACAGTAATGATCTAACTTCATGATTCAGAAATCTACCATACTATAAAGAAAGACTAATATTTTCTGATCTGAGTGACCGCAATCTATGCAGCATCACAGCCTTCCGACAACAGAACACTCTCCATCTACACCTCTTTTTCACATAAATCTCTGCAACTCAATTTAATGATATTATTTGCCTATTGTCAGCTTTCTGAAAGTCTTCCCTAATTATTCCAAATAATAGCCAGAATAAAGTATCCATGATCTCAGCAGAGGAAGTATATGAATGAACAACCTAATCCATACAGCAAAGGTTGCATGAGGCAACTAACATTACTTCTAGAATCCATGGCACATGAGAAACTTCAAGAGGAGAATATCAGATTAAGATTCGCATGATCTCGCAGAAGATGTGGTTCAGAATGGACATTGCAACGTCAACACCAAAGCAATGATGGTACAATAAATATCTGCAACCCATTGCAGATGGGAAAGCTGAATATATGACTCAACTAAATCATAAATCTCAATTAATATGCCCCCCTGCCACATAATCTTGCTACCGCATATCCTAAGCTGATTTAACCCGTGAAAAGCACAGCAAATAAGTTAGAAATCGGCACATCACTTTAAGCATATTATGCTTAAAATATCCTTCTTCACTAAGGTAGGCCTGAGATATCCCTTACTGGGAACAATTATAACCAAAAAAGTGGACCCAAGCAGAATTGCCGCTCCCTAGCTCGGTTGCAGAAACGACATATCAAAGGCTTTACAAACGCTAATAAACCATCAAGCACACAGTGGAAATGCCTTTCTCAATAAAAATACATCAGACTTCTCATCAGTTTTCACCCTATTCACTAACTTTCTCTATGTGCTGCACATTGGCAGCCCAAAAAATCCGAGTCATCGAAGTTCTAGCACTCTGAGACATACACCGACAGAGTCTTATGTCCATCGATCATAGTAGTCAGAAGTAGATCCACTCAAACCAGTTAACATGATAAGAGACTGATCTGAAATTTTTCATGTGTTTCATATTTCAGCTACACGATTGAATAACAATTCACTGAAACCAGAATTAGTGGTTAGCCCAGTGAAAAAAATAAGTCATATGAAAATGATGTTATATTGATGAATACTCTGGTTCTGCACAAGAATAAATTATAAATTTTAAATTTTATCGCAAATTACAATACAGTTATAGGATAAAGGAATTGTTAAATCAGTAATAAAAATCTTAAAAGAAAAAAGCTCAAAGAATTAAAGATAAATGTACCTTTGATTTCTTTAGCCTGGATTTGTTATCAGCACACCAGGCTAAAGCAGGAGTCACCTCCTTGTTTTGAAGAGCATCAATGACCTTTTTTGCTTCATGAAAGACGTCAACTTCAACAAGATCCTGGAATAGAAAAGATCAAACTAAATCACAATGATTCAACGTTTTGCTGCATGGGTTTTGGTTTAAATGTCTATATTGAATGTCATAATGGGGTTCTTAATAATACCACAGTGGAGTTCACAAAGATAAGAAATATTGCTTTACAGATGAAGGAAGTAAATGGAGGAATTTGATACCCCTCCAGAAATGATTAAAAGAGGATTTATACATCTATCACTTCCTTCCAATCGCACCAAACATCCAAAAGTAAATGACTAATCCTCCATCTAAGGAAAGTAATACAATAAAGTTTCATTTATTTACCCTTCCTCTTTCCCTTGATGGTTTCAAAATTCAAACATAGTTCTAGTGTAACTCCTAAACAACAGCCAACCATTGAAAGTTAAGCACTTTATGATTACTTATATGCAAGATAAGAGAAAGCTGTCAGCTAAGGGGAGCTTAATGCAACTCAAAAACTGGAACAACATGACCATATAACCAAATAAATGATACCACATGCTAAAGTAAAAGAACTCAAAGAAAACCCACCTGGATGTTGCTGCTTTCAGCAAGCTTCACAGCAGTGTCATAATATGACATCCGCAACATGTAATCTACCAGTATCCGCTTCAAACGGGTATCATTCCAGTCTGATAAATTTTCTGGATCAGCAGATTCTAGATGATCTAGCCGTGCTCTGCATCTTTGCGATTGCAGGTTCTCTGTTCGACTCCCCTCTTCCAACTGATTGTTGACACAGTATAAAACAATATGTTACCTCATTTTCAACTGATTAAAGGATGACTGAAGCTTTCCAAAGCTTCGTGTTGGGTTGTATTTAGCTTTTCAAACATATTAGACTAGCCGATAAACAAAATGAGCAAATTCGTATACATTTCAGGATCCAATATTCAATAAAAAATAGAGAAATTAGACACACAGGTTCACACACATAGAGATATTTCTCTTGCTACCAATCTTATACAATAAAATGATTGTTCTCACAATATAAAACCACCTTTACCTAATTTTAACTGATCGAAAACATATCTGAAGCACTTCATATTTCACTGTTATTGACTTTACAAACAGATTAATCACTTTTGAGTACTAGCTGAAAACTGAAAGAGCATATGTGATACATTTCAACATCCAAATCCAATTAAGAACTGAAAATTCACACACACACGCGCGCACACAAAAAAATCTAGAGAAAACTTTTGCTTCCTTGATCCAATATCCACTCTTATACAGTAATATTATATGATACAGACACGTATACACAAACACAATACTTAGAGAAAAGTTTTGCTTTCTTCATCCAATCTCCAATATTTTGTATTTATTGCCCAATCCTATCTCCAATTTTATACAGTAATATAATACGATACACACACACAATACAAAGAGAAAAGTTGCTTCTTTGATCCACTATCCACTCTTATACAGTAATATAATATGATACACACAAACGTGTGTCTATTTATTTTTAAGAAGAAGTTTCGCTTCATTCATCCAATCTTATACTGTAAGCAAATATGATTGAGCTACGCAGTACCTTCGATTTGAGTGTGTGTATGTGTGTGTGTTTTGTGTGTGATCAATGTTTCGGTTCCTCTATCCAAACTTAATACAGTAGAGCAGAAAAATCATAATTAAGTTACTCTAACTCTAAGTACCTTCCGTTTAAGCCCCTGCAACCTGGAAACAAGTGAATTGAGTCGATTTATGGCATCATCACGAGACATAACAGAGTCAGCGGCGGCAGCGGCATCCGAAACGCCAGAGATAACAGCTGACACTTCTTTCTCAACAATACGGCAATTGGATCATCATCTTTTTGTAATGCTCGAAAGGGACACGAAGGAACTGGTACTCTAGTTTGAGTGATTCGGAGAGTTGGTTCAGTATCACAGGAAATTTATAATCGGTGGATGAGAAGGTAAAGGTGAATTGCAACATACTTAATTTTTTGAATTGGTAACCCTTTCCAGGACGGTACAGTATTCAAAATGGGGCATATTAGTCTTATCCATTTTCTTGTTTGATTTCAAGATATCTCAAATTGTGCAGAAGTCATAATTTTAGGAGATCACGAAAGTGAAGCTTAAGATGGGATGCTATAACAGTGATATTGAATTAAGAAAAAACAGGAAAAAAGAAAAAAAGAAGATAAGGAAACTCATGAAGCTCTTCTCAAGTTCTAGCTTCAGTATAAAGTATGCTACCAAATTTGGGGGGCATATAAAACTAGAAGCCAGATATAGAATTAAAATGTTATCATACGTTACAGATTCTCCTCCAATTGGCCATGTTTGACAGCACGACGTAGGATAAAATACAACTATAAGGACGGTCACAAAACAGAGATGAATTAGCAGACCACTAGGGCAATGCAAAACTAGTTCAGTACAAAAGACGCCATCACTTGTTAATAGTGAAGTAAAATGTCTCATCGAATAACAGAATAATTAGGAATCGAATGTACAATAACAAATTGGATGAAGGATAACACCAAATAAATGGATGTGGCACATATTGTTACACTAGCACCGAAAAATTAAATCGAAAAATAAAACCGAGAATAACCGCACCAAACCGCAAGAAAACTGAACCGTACCGAAAATATTGTGGTTCTGTTTTGATTATTAAAATCGCAAACCGAAGACCGAAAAAAACGAACCAATCTTCTACAAAACCGAACCGACCCAACCCTCACCCCTACTACGAACATATGATATCAGAGTATCCACGCACAACCGTTTGGCACAATAATTCAAAATTCTCTCCTGCACATCTGAAGCAGATTTAGCCCATGTTATGTGAGCAGTAAAGGTGTAATACAAATTCTGTAAGAAATTTAAGGAAAATGTTTTTGAGTATTTTAGGCTCTAACGATGCAGTTCCAATTAGATTAGGTAAGGTCAGCAATATATGAAGTATAGTCCTCTGTTACAGTCTTAGTAGCAAATAAACACGTAATTAAAGCATATCCTACAGAATGACATTTATCAGATGAATATAATGGAAAGGTATTGATAATGCCAAAATAATTCTTGGTCTCATAGCTTGTCTTAACTCCCTTCTAATTGTGTCTGTAAATGCTGCAAGGAGGGCCATTAAACTAATACACTGTTAAAAAAGATCTTAAAATTTCATAATGTTTAAACAACCATTATACAATGTCCTACAGCAAATACATCATCTTGGACGTTTAGCGCCAAGGGGAAAGGACACTCGCTGAGGAGTACCTTGAGGCACATCTGCCTTTTCATGAGAAACACTTGGATTTTGGGTTGGGGCTGGGTTGGGATCAGCACTTTCTTCATCCTCCTCCGTTTCTTCTGATTGGCTAATTTGCTTCTTTGCAATAGCTAGCTGATAGTTTGGGTTGATCAATGTATCTTGTTCAGGAGGGAGTGATACTCCAGGCCCAGCAATTGATTTCGGCAATGGGATCTTGTTTCTGTTCCTAGCCAGCTCCAGTAGGACCTGATAAGCGAGAGATTATCATAATTGCTCCAGTAGAAACTGGAAAGAGTACTTCCGTCCCAACCAAAACATTGGGAGTTAAGAGTTACCAATGAAGCAAAGTCGGAAAGGGCCACCATTGACTCGTAGAAAATGGGCTTTTTTGGGGGGTAGCTGGGTTTGGTCTACCATATCATCCCTCCACAAAAAAAAGGGAAAAAATACATATATGCAGGGAAAATTAAACATCCAATACCAAGTGCATGTTGGTTAATGATTAAATTAAAAAGTTTAATTCACCCAACAAGAGGTATCTTTAAGTATTATGAGGCTGAAAGTGTCACATGTGGAATATGAAGCTAGTTCTGTCAGATAGCTAAAGAAGTCGGGCATAGTACTGTCAGTCGCTTGTGAAATAGAGTCGATAAGATTGAATAACAAAAATTAAAACATAATTCATAGCAGGAAGTGTTTTTATATAAGAAGTATTTAACCAAATCTTTCTCAACTCTGCATGAAAGGAGTCATACCCAATAAGTACTAAAGTAAATAGCTAAGAACACGGTTGTTTCGGAAGAAAATAATACCTAAATATGTAACTTGATTTTTTAATGTCTTTTGATTAATGATAGCAAATGGTCTAGCTTCATTTAACTGGAGTACTCTACAAGTATTCAGTTTGATTTGGTCAAATCGTCGTTGTTTATTCTAGTCTATGCAGCCTTCTTTTTGTGATTATCCTAGGAAATTCTCAAGGCGGGATCAAATGTTATTTTTCTACTTTTCTTCTTGTTGTCTTTTAATCAATCTCCTGATAATACTATGAATGATAAAAAGGTTATCCATATGAGCAGAACTTTTCAGACCTCAAATTGCCAGAACCCATTCACCCCTTAAATTTTTGCAGAACTTTCAGCATCTTCTGTTCTTCATAAAGCTGAATATTTTCCACACAACTAACCCAACATTCAGCCACCATCAATTCCTGAAAGCCATTGGTAATTAATTACCTACAATCGCACCAAATTATGACCTAGAAATATAGGTTGTAATAGTTGATATTTTTTCATCTCTGCAGTGAAATCTCTTTTTTGTTTTGGGTCTCCAGTGAAATCTACAAGTGTCACAAAGGAACCATATTTACTGCAAGCTTATCATTTTAGCTACTACATAATCCTTCATTTCCGTGTCGGTGTCTTGTTTTTACTTCTCCTTCCTAGATAAGAGAAGGCTAAATATTATCAATTTCACCACACACCTAAGAGGTCTCTAAGAAAGGGTACGAATCGGAATAATGAACTATCAGCACAACAAGAAAGGAAAGGATCTGATAAGATTTAGTACCTCCCGCGGCGGGGGTTGTGAGAAGCTGAAATTAACTTTCGACTGAATGGCAAGTTTGATATCATCAGAGTCAATGGCAGCTTTCCCTGCATGCTCTGAGTAGACTTGAGCATCCGAGAGTACATCAACAACATACCGATACCACAGTTCTAAGAATTGATGAATAACTCGAGGCTCAAAATCATCAATACCCATTGATTTTAGCAACGTTTTCACAATCTTTGCATCCCTTGGCAAGTCCTCTTCTCCGCCTTCAGCCATTTCTTTGAAGGTTCAACCAGAGCCAAAATTCAACTTCAGACTCGTTTCCTTCACGCCAGTAATGCCTCTTTAGTGCTAACAAACAATAGCAGAAATCTAGCCCTACTGCGGATTTAGAAATCTAGCTCACAACTGGCCCAAAAATGTGCTACTAATCATCAAACACCAAAAAGCTAATGTAGTCTCTTGCCCTAGGCCCCAAATATTTAAGGCCCCAAAATATAAAGTAATATAATTTATATTTGTACAATTATTGATAATATTTGGTAGATGTAAGATTGAGTGAGTGAGTACGATAAAACTTTTTTCTTACTAAATTAAATAATATATTTATCTTCTCATCAATTTTTTTTTCTTTCCTTTTTCATATTTTTTACTATTTTACTTTCTAATTTTAAATCAAATTCTCTAAATTAGATATTTCTTTTTGTCACATTTGATTGATCCACATATCAGTAAGCAAGTTTTTTGTGTCTCATTTTTTTAATTAAGAAATCCTAGAGACAAGTATCATAAAGTTCAAAACACATCGATAATAGGCTCATCCTTTTACCAAATCATTTAATGCTATATTTTTTTATAGGGAGTTCAATACCATATGGCTTACGCCTAATCCGCATATTATACGTTGTTCTCTCATTACTTTTTGTGTCTCAATATTATATGGATTTTATGAAAGAAATTTCAGGGTCTTTTAATATATTTTAGTTTTAATCCACCAGTTCTGTTTAGCCGCCCTCATTAATTATCAACAATTATTTATAGACCATTGCAAATGAACGTGTTATTCAACCAGTTGCATTCACATTTGGTAACCAAATAACATATTCACTGATTGTTGTCTTATCTTAATTGAGACTCTATAAAAATTTATTGAGAATAGCCGAGGGATGGGACATGTGGCTTGATTAGGAGACTAGTAAAACTTTAATTTAGGTCCTCAAAATTTTTTAATAATGGGTTTTATTAATTTGTTTCAAGTTAGACAATATTAAAGTTTGCAAACAAAAAATACCAAAAATCTTGGACAAAAGAAAGAAAGAAAGAAAGACTATATACTCTTTAACACTAAAAATATTTTGGAACATTGAATTAAGTTACTTAGATCTTCATATTAGTAATTATATTTTTTACAACAATATCAAAAGTAACATATTGAAAATATATGTTTGACATCCAATTGATTTAAGTTACCTCTTACTAATATAAATGATAATACTACTATGTGAAGTTAAAAGTTTTATCATTTAAGCATGTTATACTATAAATAACAAGTGTGAAAGAATGACAACACTATCTTTTTTTCTGTATATGTGTGTGTATATATACTAATAAAAAAATATAAGGTCTCTTATTAAATTTCGCTTTAGACCACTAATTATATAGAGCTGTCATTGATAAAACCCCGTCTACAATTCTTTTTATAAGAGAATTCTATACAACAAATTGATCAGCTTGGGATTGAAGCATTATTGTTGTAAGAATATTTCATATGCATCAGCTAAATTAAGCACTAATTAGGTTTACTAAAAAATTACAACTCTTCTTTTTATGCTCGACCGGATAACTTAGACCACACAGGTTTAGACAAAATGCTCACAATTCAAGGTGTACAAAATACTCAAACTTGAAAGCAAAACTTTCACAATCATTTATTTTTTTTCTATTTGCGTATATACTTTACACTGAACATAAGAGATTGCAGCAAAAAGGACTAGGTTTCTCTTTAATGAAAGAGAAATGGAAAGAAAGAGAGAGAGACAGTGTCACCGGTGAAAAAGGAATTCACTGGAGAAGTCGCCGACAATGTTGGGATTGACGGAAGAGGGCAACGACTTGAGCGAACTGGAAGAGATTTAAGTTTGGGGATTCCGGAAATACTACTCCTACTAGTTTTGACGGGTTTGACAGTTTGAGGAATTTGAGACTCATTTTTTTTATTTGACCTGATTTTAAAATTCTTAATTATCAAACTCGTTAACTGGATTTAAAATTTACAGAAAAACAAAGGTGTATATATATACACACACTACACTAAGAGTAAAATAATAAGTTTAAAATTAAAGTAATTTTGTGATATATTAATATAGTGGAAATGACATTACATAGCTACTTTTGACCATGCTGTTTAAAATATGTACATAGTGCAGTATATCTAAAGATTAGCCAATTAGTTCAAACTTCATGACATGACGTCCTACAGATTAAGGACCCATTTGGTCATAGATTTTGCCAAAAATTTGGATTTTATTTGGCAAATACTTGTTTGGCCATAGATTTTGCCTATGTTTTGGCAAAATTCTAAATCCCAAAACCAGCTCAATAGCTGGTTTCGAGCCAAATCCCTAATAATACACATGTTTTTCCAAAATAAATTTGGGAAATATGTTTTGAAAACATATGTCCAAACACATCTCTATCTTCAAGCCAAATTTCTCCCAAAATAGATTTTTCAAAACAAATTTTGGAATCTATTGTCAAACGCTAGCTAAACTTTTTGGTTGAAACTTCAAGACATCATGCCTTAAAATTCGAAAATTATGTCCAAAAATTCAAATGTTATGTCCTGAATTTTAAATTAGCAGTTTAATAATTCAGGACACTTAATCTTGAATTTTAAATTAGCAGTTCAGAAATTCAGGACGCTTAGTCCAGAGTTTCAAATTAGCAGCTTAAAATTTAAGACACTAACTCCTAAATTTCATATTGGCAATTCAAAAATTCAGGATACTTAATCCTGAAATTTGAACAAATTGATTAGTATTTAAATACATTATAAATTATAATTATGTCTCAAATAGTAGGCTTAAAAGTGGCTACCGGTACATTTCGCCCATGAATATATATGCTAGAGCTAACTTCTACTTGCAGCAGAAGCTGCATCCCACTTGGCTTGAAAATTTGCTATGAAACCAAAAGAGTTACACAAGCTTAAGCATTAAAACGGAAAGTAATTTGAAATGTTTCTTCCAAAACTGAAAGTTCCATCCCTTCAATTTGAGACGAAACACTACCTGTAGGGATCGTTTGCTACGAGGGATAAGGGATAATTAATTCCGGAATTAGTTATCCCGAGATTGTAGTATTTTTTTACTCTTCAGGAAAAGGTGGGATAACTAATCTCGGGATAATTAATTATGGGAACTTGTTTCCCAAGTAAACGACCCCTTTGTTTCTTCCACGATGTTCATCTATCTTTTTCTCTTGGACAGTACAGTGTGAGACAACTATGAGTACTACAATCGTACAAATTAAAGCATCGACACAAGTGAAGCAGCAGATAATTGAAGCAACTTTACAAAGTAGTGCAGAAATGAGATGCACTTCATATATTCATTTCCTGTAAAGCTAAGTGTAATTTGCAACAATGGGGTTACAATAACATTATAAGAATTTGTTCAAGTTCAAAATGAATTCACACGTGAATATATCATCCAAGGTCGATAAATTAAAGACCTCCCAGCAGCCAAGACTGGAACGATATTTAAGATAGGCTCGATCGGAATTTACTCTAACTCTCTGACTCATCTGAGCAAATTCATTAAACACATGAGTGAAGATTCGAGACAATGTTCTACGAGGGATATTAAGACTAGTTGCAAAGTAGAGCCTGAAATTTTGCAAAAGGAGAGACCTTTGTCGGAGGGGCGCTAGAATACTTTATCAGGTTAAGGGAATAACAGAACAAGAAAAGGTGTCTAGAACTGTAAAAGAAAGATATATGTTCATGTTGTGAAATAAAACAGATAGGTCAGGGAAAAGAAACTAACCAGTACATTGTCCCAACCGAAATTATAGTCCAACAGGACGGTAAATGCAAAATCTAGCGATCAATATGACTTGTTCCTCGCAGATCTTCCCTGCAAGCTCTTTAGTAACTGAAAAAATTGCTGTGCACACTTTCCCATAAGCAACACATTTCTGAAGGCAAACGTACGTCATGCGCCGTTTCATACTCAAAGCCCCAATAACGTAACCTCGTTCCACGGATTGATATTGCGTGACATGGTTGTATTGGTAAAAAAGAGCTTCATACGTGTAATAAATTTTGATGACTCAGTAGTCTACGTGGAGCAATGAAGACACGACAGCTGGACGAGACTCTATGAAAAGGTATGAGGCAAAGAGGCACGGCAAATCACACCACGGGTTAATTAGCTACGGAAGTCTCAACCTAATTGAGAAGATGAAGAGACACGGTCAAAATGTATCTGGGCGAAACAAAGGGCGGATTCAGAGATCTTCAATTAGTGATCCACATGTCACACAACATTCACGTAACAGTTACGGTTACTCATTGTAACGTTACATTAATGTCATAATTAGTCATTAATGCTCAATTACTGAAAAAGGCAGACGTTATATTAGGAAATTCCCTATATAAGGGAGTAAAATATAACTTGTAAGGGGACATTCGAACTACTATTACAATATACTTACTTTTTGTGCATCTTACTGCTTTTCATTTACAAGTTTGCCTACAATTATAATCTTATTTTTTGGTTATCAGAAACCCGTGTTCTTTTTAAAATAGCTTTGGGCAAAGAATCCAATTTTTTGGTTAAATAAATTGGTTCCGTTACCGGGAATCAGATAACATTTGTTTGCTTTTCAAGTGATATCCTCTAAACTATGTCGAACTCCAACGACATCAACCAACAAAGGAATGGAACCCCAGTTCCATCGCCTTTAGGAACCCCACATGGTTCAAGGGAACAATCCCCAGAAAGATCCAATAACAACAATGATAATAATGATCAAACGGTGGAACAAGATCGGGTAAAGAAAATGATTGTAGAGTATATGAACCAAGCTTTGCAAGAATTTGCGAGGGGATTACCGCCAGCGTTACCTGCACCACTGACACCCCCCCAATAATAACATCACCCTGGAAAATCCTCAATCTGGGTTGGCAAACTCAGGAAGGGGAGATACTCCTAATGAATCTCTCGAAGCGAGACCATGTATATCTAATAACTCTAAATTACAGACTTTATTACTAACTTTGCCGAAACAGGTGAAGGAACAAAACGATCGAATCGAACAAATTCCTGGAGTACCACCTGTTATCAAAGGCATTGACATTGATAGATATTCTCAACAACCTTGGAAACCAAGCGCAATACCCGTACCCATTCCAAAGAAGTTTAAAATGCCTAACGTACCTAAATATGACGGAACAACTGACCCGTGCGACCATGTAACTGCCACCGGAGTGAAGGGCAATGACTTAACAAAATAAGAAATTGAGTCGGTCCTAGTTAAGAAATTTGGAGAAACACTTACCAAAGAGGCGCTAACCTGATATTCTCGTCTCCCTGAAAACTCTATTGATTCTTTGGCTGAGCTTGCAGATTCTTTCATAAAGGCATACTCCGGTGCGCAAAAAGTCGAGAAAAGGATGGAGGACATCTTTAAAATAAAACAAGGAGACACAGAACTACTTCGTGAATTTGTAGACAGGTTTTAACGAGAACGAATGCAACTACCAAGGGTGCTTGATAATTGGGGAGCCATGGCATTCGCAAGTAATCTAAATGACAAAAGGTCAGAAGCCACAAGAAGACTCAAGGAAAGCTTGAGAGAGTTCCCAACTACAACGTGGAATGATGTTTATAACAGGTATAGTACTAAACTTCGAATAGAAGAAGATACCATTGCTCATCCGAAAGAGGAAGATTATACCATATCCAGACGTTCAGAATCAGACAGGAGATCAGTTAAAACAGGTACAATCCTTACTTGGGACCATCGGGACGTGAAACTCGTCCCAGGTTCGAAAACACTAGGTCAGATTATGGACCACCAAGCAGAGATGCGGGCTCGTCCCCACCTAGATCCAGAAGGGATCAAGATCAACGACCTAGAGGTAATGCGCGAATTGGGGATCATACCTTTAATGTAAGTACCTCCGAACTAATTTTAGTGTTAAGAAATTTGGGTGATAAGGTCGATGGCCCAAAGAGATGGGTCGAATCCGAATAAGAGGAACCCAGATCTCTGGTGTGAATTCCATAATGATCATGGACATAGAACTACAGATTGCAGATTTTTGCAAGGTGAGGTAGAACAATTATTGAAACAGGGCTATTTGACAGAATTTTTCAATGAAAAAGGTAAACAGGCATACATGAAGAACATGCAGGAGCCCCCAAAACCTCCATCTCCAAAACGAACCGTCAACGTGATACACGGAGGTGAAGAAGTAAACGAAGTGGTCTGCAAAATGACCACGAAGTTCATAATTACACACGGAAAACGGGTTCGTGAAAATCTGGAAGCAGACGGTATAACCTTCGATGATGCAGATATCGGCGGATTAATGCTCCCTCACAACGATGCTCTGGTAATATCTTTACTTATCCATGACACTAACGTAAAAAGAGTGTTGATTGATCCAGGTAGTTCAGTCAATATCATTTTGCTAAGAGTCGTGGAAGAAATGCTATTGGGGAATCAAGTAATCCCAAGGGCACGAGCCATATCAGGGTTTGATAACTCTATGGTTATAACAAAAGGAGAAATTGAACTTAGCACTTATGCTGAGGGAGTGATAAAAAATACCAGGTTCCAAGTCATCGATACTGACATGGATTATAATGTAATCATGGGAAGGCCATAGATCCACGACATGAAAGCAATACCATCCACCTTGCATCAGGTAATTAAATTCCCCTCTGAATGGGGGATTCGGCAAATTAGAGGCGATCAGCAAATCGCAAGAAATATAAATTTCGTGGTACACTACAACAAAAAAGTAGAGGTGGAAGAATCAAAAGATAAGGGAATCTCCAAAGCAGGTAACACCGCCCAAACAGGCATGGAAGAAACTACTACCCAAATAGGTACGGAAGGTATTATTGCTGAAATATGTACGAAAGAAAATACTCACGAGAAGGTGAATCAAGTTACCACAGAAGGTGCATTAGACCACACGGATGTAGATTCCAGACCGGACGTCATTCATGAACCGGAGGAAGACGAGCACATCAAAACAACTACGAAAGAGCTCGACGTTGTTCCATTGTCTGAACAAAAGCCTGAACAGAAAGTGTATATAGGCACGAGGCTGAGCCCCGGTCGAAGAGGTAAGTTAATTGATTATTTAAAGGCTAACGCAGATTGCTTTGCGTGGACCCACTCAGATATGACAAGTATCCCACTAGAAATGATGACTCATAAACTAAATGAAGATCCATCCTTCGTACCTGTTAAGCAGAAGAAAAGAAAGCAATGACCATTCAAGAACCAAGTGATTGACGAAGAGGTACATAAACTCTTGAAGATTGGTTAGATACGGGAGGTAACGTACCCTATCTGGCTAGCTAACACTATGGTAGTACCTAAAAAGAATGGCAAATGGAGAGTATGCGTAGATTATACTGACTTAAATAAAGCATGCCCCAAAGATTCATTCCCATTACCACATATAGATCAAATGATTGATGCCACCGCAGGTCATCATGTGTGTAGCTTTTTAGATGCATATTCTGGTTATAATCAGATTAAAATGGATCCCTCAGACGAGGAAAAAACCTCCTTTATTACAAACATGGGGACTTATTGTTATAAAGTCATGCCTTTTGGCTTGAAAAATGCTGGAGCCACATATCAAAGGCTAGTGACCAAGATGTTCCAGGAACATCTAGGAAAAATAATGGAAGTTTACATTGATGACATGCTGGTAAAATCAACACTGGCGGAAGACCATTTCCAGCACCTCTCTATTACCTTTGACATTTTACGCAGGTATAATATGAAGCTTAATCCAGAAAAATGCGCTTTTGGTGTGGAATCAGGTAAATTCTTGGGTTTCCTTGTATCAAACAGGGGAATAGAGGTAAATCCTGATCAAATTAAGGCTATAGAAGAAATAACTTATGTACTTATAAACAAAAAAGAAGTTGAAAGGCTAACGGGAAGAATTGCAGCTTTAGGAAGATTTATTTCCAAATCTTTCGAGAAATTTTTTAAATTCTTTGCAGTTCTCAAAAAGCAAAATCGGTTCGAATGGATTGAAGAATGTTAACAGGCTCTCAAAGACCTAAAGGCTTATCTATCAAAACCTCTGTTGCTGTCAAAGCCAAAGGAGGGGGAGAGTCTATACGTCTACCTTGCCGTCTCGGAAATTGCTGTAAGTGCAGTATTAGTAGGGAGAATAAAGGTAAACAATCTCTTATTTATTATGTAAGCAAGACATTACTAGATGCTGAAACTAGATATCCACATCTAGAAAAGTTAGCCTTAGCTCTAATCATGTCATCTAGAAAATTAAGGCCATACTTTCAATGTCATCCAATCACAGTTGTGACCTCGTATCCATTAAGAAACATACTGCATAAACAAGAGCTATCAGGAAGATTAGCCAAGTGGGCCATAGAATTAAGTGAGCATGAAATAATATATCAGCCTAGGACTGCAATCAAGTCTCAAATCTTAGCTGATTTTGTCGCTGACTTTAGTAATAGCATTGTCCCTGAAGTGGAAAAAGAGCTACAACTCTTCAACGGTGCTAATCCGGGTATGTGGAACCTATTTACTGATGGTTCTTCCAATATAAAAGATGTCGGCTTAGGCATAGTCTTAATATCACCCACGGGTGAAAAGACACGACAGACTATCAAATGTTATCCTATAACTAATAATGAAGCAGAGTATGAAGCTGTTATTGCAGGATTAGAACTCGCACGAGAGATTTCAATCAAGCAAATCGTAATCAAAAGCGATTCCCAACTGGTAGTAAATCAGATGCAGGGGACTTACATCGCTCGAGAGACTCAGATGCTACAATATTTGGAAAAGGCACGAGAGCTCGTGAGACAATTCAAAACANGTCATTATATCACAAGATGTTCAGGGGGCCCTAGCAAAATGCCTCGGACCTAACCAAACGGAGTTTGTGATGAAAGAAGTACACAAAGGACACTGTGAAAATCACTCAAGGGTGAGATCCTTAGTGAAAACCCTAATCAGAGCTGGATATTATTGGCCTAAGATGGAAGAAGAGGCCGAGAACTTCGTATCCAAATGCTACAGGTGCCAAAGGTTTGCCAATAACATGCATCGACCAGCGGAATTATTGCATCCAATAATATCCCCATGGCCCTTCATGAAATGGGGTATGGACATAGTGGGACCTCTTCCCACAGCTAAAGGACATGTACGGTTTTTGCTCATGCTAACCGATTATTTTACAAAATGGGTAGAGGTAGAAGCATTCAAACAAGTGCGAGAAAAGGAAGTTAAAAGCTTCTTATGGCGAATCATAATATGCCGCTTTGGGATAGCAAAGGAGATCGTGTGTGATAATGGCCCACAATTCATAGGCTCGCAAATCACAGAATTCTTCGAAAGCTGGCAAATCAAACGGATCACTCCAACACCATACCACCTCGTGGCTAATGGTCAAGTTGAGTCAATGAATAAGGTAATAATCAACAATCTAAAGAAGCGGCTAGATAAAGCCAAAGGAAACTGTCCTGATGAGTTACCAGCAGTACTATGGGCATACAAAACAACTTCAAAAACAGCCACGGGAGAAACTCCGTTCGCACTTGTCTATGGCTCAGAAGCCTTAATACCTGGTGGGATTGGTGAACCAAGCATAAGGTTTACAAAAGCCATGGACGAAGCAAACAACGATGAATTGAGGACCAATCTAGACCTGACTAACCACGGAGAGAAGCAACACTGATACGGGTGGCAGCTCAAAAACAAATCATAGAGCGTTATTACAACCGTAAAGCTCATCTCAGGCACTTCAAGATTGGGGACTTCGTCCTTAAAAAATTCTTTCAATCAACGAAAGAAGCAGGCGCATGAAAGCTAAATCCAAACTGGGAAGGACCCTACAAAATCCGAGGCATAGCTGGGAAGGGCGCCTACGAGTTGGAAGCTATGGATGGCAGAATCCTACCAACAAGTTGGAATGCCATTCACTTGAAGACGTACTACTTTTAAGGAAAAGAAGTACCCGGTCAGGTATCCCACGTTCGATTTTATTTTGAACATTTGAAATTTTACTAACCTTTTTAGATGATAGTCATAAAGCTAACACATCACCAGATGATGATATTAGACCTGCAAAGACGCGAGGAAATAACTAAATGCCTGGTCTAGGGTTACACTTTCTGATGGATGTTTTAAAGGGTTAAGCAGTCATCATCTAAAAATTATATACCTTCAAGTCCCGTATGTTTTTCGTTTTCAGGAAAAGGACCACAAGGAAGGAATAGTCAAGTGCTTGAGATTTCATTCTTCAAAGCTCAAACACTTGGGGGACTATACAGTATGGAAGGAAAAGACGAAGCAAAAAAGACTATCAAAAAGTTAAAGCTCAAGCCTGAAGATCCATCTACCCAACAAACCAAGTGATACGAGCAAAACCGAAAGAGCCAAAGACTCAAACACAAAGCCTCTAATCCAAAAAACCTTCGAACATGTTCAGGTTAAAAGGCAAAATGTTAGCAATGTTAGCCACGAGGATGAAATGCGCATCTTTGTACTTATTCAAAAGAAAGACTGTTGTAATCAAATAAAACAGTTACGGATGAAATATCAAAATCCTTGTACTTGTTCAAAAAACTGTTATCAAATAAAACAGTTACGGATGCAAAAGAATTTTCCTCGTGCTTATTGAAAACTGTTGTCGACAAAAACAGTTACGGGTGAAAACCCCAACTTGAATAAAAACTGTTACGAACGAAAAACAGTTGCTCTCTTGTATTAACTCGAAAAAACTGTTACATACGAAAAACAGTTACGAAATACAAGTGTATATCAAATCTGTTAAAAGAAAACAGTTGCAACATGAATTTTAGACGATAATCAAACACATGTAAAAAGTTGTGAAAGTTCAAACAAAAAACTTTCCTTAGAAACATTCTTAAACATGTGAAAAATTCCTATCAATCTATTTCATTATTACACCTTTATGAAGTTGAGACGTCTTCTTCATTAAGTGTCGATAAAAAAAAGGCCCTCTTCCATAAGTTATGCCTACTACAAAAAAGCACACATTTAATATGACACCGTGCCTATTACAAAAAGGTACGAGTAATCTAGAGCATTCAATATGCAAAACTCAGAGGTAAAACTAAAATCTCGAAAAATAAAGCATGCAAAAGACTTAAAGAGTGAAACAGAAACTCAACGGAAAAAAAAAGTCATACTTGCATTAATATATTAAAACAGTTAAGTAAAAACTAAGTATTAACTTATACTTAGCCGTATAGAATTTTTATACATTGAGGTGCCCCTAAGTTGTCATTTGGGGACTTTAAAGAGATCCAAATTTACCCCCGATGGGACTGGGGGTAACCACCAATTGAGACAAAAGAAAAAAAAAGGGGAGGAACTAACTTCTTAAATTTCTTCAAGAGGGGGGTTTACTTCACTGGCAGAAGGAGCAGGAGCGACTTGGGACGAAGAGACTTGAGCAGCAAGAGCCTCACCTTCAGGTGAAGAGAGATTCTGACCTTGTTGAGCCTTCTCAATGAACTCCTTGATTTTTGCAATTTCATCATCAAGGTCGAAACCTTCTCGGCTCATTTCAATCAATGTGTCAAGGTGAGAGTTCTTATATGCCCAACTAACATCGACAACTGCCCTATGTTCAAGAGCTTCGTAATCTTCTCCCATAGCATAACTTCAGCTCTTAAATCCTCCCTCTCAGTCACGGCAGCATCATTAGAGGCCCTTAAAGGAGCGAAAGACCTTTCTAGGAATTGAACTTTCTCCAAAGAGTTACGGAGATCCTCCTGGGTCTGAGTAAGGGATTGCACTAATTCGCCCGAATATTCCTCCTTTTGGTATAGTAAGGCCTTCAAACTCCTGACCTCTTCAGAGGCACGAGACAGCTGCTCCACGAATGAGGACTCTAGGACGCTCTTATCCTTGTCTGCCTGATCAAAGGATGCCTTCTCCACGGCCAACTCTGCCATCATGACCCTCACTTGCTGCTCCAAGGTAAATTTTTCTTCTTCTACAGCCTCCATGTCGAGCCTTAAGCTTTCATACTGCTCCTTCCAGTTATCTGCTTCCGCATGCCATTCTTTCACTTCCTGCTCCGTATGAGAAATCCTTTTCATAAACTCCGTGCCAATAAGATTTATCTGCAAAAGAAAGCCAATTAGATATGGTAAATACATGCACAAGAATAAACACAAGAAAATGCATTTTACCTTTAAAGAAGTATGCACGATTTCATTAGCCCATGTAAGGGAACTGTGGTTGTCCAACTTAGCTCTCTCTGTCGGGCCTATCAACGGTTTCAACCACACATTCAGGATGGCCAGACTTTTTAAAGAGACTACCCTCCGCTGGAACTTTTATCATCACCTGCCTCATCTCTCCGCTGAAAGATCCTACTTCTGTAACAGAAGGCACAGAAGCAGGTATAGATGCAGGAGCTACGGGCGAGGAAGTTTGAGGGGCCGAAAAAGCCACGGGAGAGGGAGCAACGACAGGAGCAGGAATAGCCACGGGAGTAGGAGAAATAACTGGTACATTGGAAGGGAGTTCTCTAAGAGTTGAAAAGAAAACAACCAAGGGAGCTTCATCAGCAACAGAACCAAAGCCTTCACGGAACAATTGACCAACAGATTCACGCACGGGAGAGGGAGTAGCATCCTCGGAGGCAGAAAGTCCAACTTCAGGCACGGAAGGCACGATGACAGGTGTAGCTCGTCGTCTGAGACCACCTTCCTTCTGCGTGACCTATGGACCAAAGTGCCCTCCTCTTCTCCCGAGGTCCTTTACCCACCTGCTTTTCTCTTTGAGGAAGAAGAGCCTGAAATGATCTCCTGGGCCTGAGCCAGGGATAACATGGGAACAGACGCGGATGCAGAAATTCCACGAGCAGGAAACCCTGTCAAAAGGAAAGGGTTAAATAATGCTCAAAGGAATAAACAAGTACAAATAAAAACTTCACTTACCATGAGTCTTAAGTCTCCAACCAAACCTCTCAGATAGGTACTTCCACGAACGTTCTTCCAATGGAGCAATTAACAAAAGCTTTTCTACCCAATCTCTGAAATCGGAGACATTCTCGATGGTTCCCATAATTGCTACAAAAAGAAGAAACAGCTACGGTATTGATAAAATATCTAAAGCAAAAAACAAGGAATATGAGCAAAAATGTACTCACGTGCAAAATTCCACTTCTCAGGGAAGGGAAGATTCTCTTCACCTACTAAACCAGCAGTAGGAACAGCAACATACCGAAGAAACCAACCTCGGTCCTTATCATCTTCAGAAGTCACTAACACCCTTTTACTCCTAGCAGCTAGGGTAAAAATTCCCTGACGGAACAATATTGGAGAATAGAGGTGAATAAGATGATGAAAGGTAAAGGGGATCGAAACTAAGTTAGCCAAGTATCTAAGACATGCAACAACTCGCCATACAAGAGGACTGACTTGTCCCAAGAAAATTTTGGAAAATCGACAGAACTCGATGATTATTGGGTCGATGGGAGGCTTGAACCCTAATGTAAAGGGATAGGTATAAACAAAATAATGCCCCGTCTTGTAAGACGTTATTCTTTGATTACTGTTTGGAACGATTACAGGAATATCAGAACTCCAATGACAGTCCCTGCGTATAAGAGGAATTAAACCTTCAGTGAGTTGTGTAGGGTACTTGTCAACACTATCAAGAGATGATAATGAAGCAACCTGATCTCTAAGGGCCTGACTATCCCTAGCGAAGGTGAACTCTGCAAGTACTATTTCATCGACCCTCGGTTCGCGCAAAGGTTCGTGACGTTCTCTACCTTTGGACGAAGATCTAGAAGCCCTAGCCCTCGGAGAAGTTAAAGACCTAGAAGAAGGAGGGGTAGTAATTTGAGAAGAGGAAGACCCCTTGATGGAGTAGAACCTAAACTCCTCAACCTGCCGCCTCTCCTACTCCGTGTTGGAGCAGAAGAGGGAGTCAAATTATCTACGTTTATGACTCTCTTAAATTAGTTTGAATAAGACATATCTACAAAGACAAGGAAAAAGTTCTTTACAAATAAAGTTTGAAAGTTAGAAGTTTTTCGTGAAAGAAAAGAAAAGGGGGTATTTATACTCGAAGATAACCGTCAAAAATGGGAAAAAACAATGATGTGAAAGCCATAATTGAAGATGTCACTTCGTGACTGATGCAGCCGCAAAAAAGCCCTAAAAGGCGCTGAACAAATTGCAGAACCAACCCGGAAATGCCACATGGCATAAGCATTAAATGGAAGTGACAAGCGACGTTTACGTACAGAAAAATATGCAATGATTCGAGTGAAGCGGCGGCAAAATATTCCCGTAATAAATGAGTATCCACTTACCAAATATTGATCGATAAATATATGGTAAGTGGGGGGACTATTTGTATTGGTAAAAAAGAGCTTCGCACGTGTAATAAATCTTGATGACTCAGCAGTCTACGTGGAGCAATGAAGACACGACAGCTGGACGAGACTCTATGAAGAGGTATGAGGCACGACAAACCACACCCACGGGTTAATTAGTTACGGAAGTCTCAACCTAATTAAGAAGATGAAGAGACACGGTAAAAATGTATCTGGGCGAAACAAAGGGCGGATTCAGAGATCTTCAATTAGTGATTCACATGTTACACAACATTCACGCAAAAGTTACGGTTACTCATTGTAACGTTACATTAATGTCATAATTAGTCATTAATGCTCAATCACTGAAAAAGACAGACGTTATATTAGGAAATTCCCTATATAAGAGAGATAAATATAACCTGTAAGGGGACATTCGAACTACTATTGCAATATACCTACTTTTTGTGCATTTTATTGCTTTCCATTTACAAGTTTGCCTACAATTATAATCTTATTCTTTGGTTATTAGAAACTCGTATTCTTCTTAAAATAACTTTGGGCAAAGAATCTAATTCTTTTGTTAAACAATGGTCACTTTTTGGAGACGATATATATATATATACTCCCCAATGTAAAGCATGGGACCAGCGCTCTACATAGAGGAACTGCATGTACTCAATAAAATGTTTGACGAGAAATTAAACACAGATAAATAACAGGTCATTTGGTTCTCAGGTCATACTGACTGGAAGAAAGACAACATAACCATAATAAGCAGCACAAATACAGAGGGAAATAAAACAACTATGGCAGATACTCGACTACATTAATTACAGCACGCTAACTATCCGCATCACGTACGCTTCTTGGACATTAGAGTGTCATTTTAATTATACTAGGGTCTATGGAGCACCCCAAACACAAATTAAATTACCTTTTTTTCCAGATCAGGAACAAGAATATAGAGGAAAATTGGATCTAGGACTATGGACTTCTTTGCGCCCTCAGCATGGACCGACTTCATTTGATTAAGAAGTGCTTTTGTCTTGTTCTGAACAACAACTCTTTCTGTTCACGGATGCTGAACAATATATGACAAACACTATGCATGGCTGATGTAGATATTGAACAATTAAAGCTGCTAGCCACTGCTTCGCTGTTTTCCAGTGCCATCAACCGGACCCCATTGTTTTTGTTGCTGGGTCAAGCCCCAGCTGTCCTGCCATTGTGCAAAGTTGCCTGCAACATATATAGTGATGTGGTAAATCAATCAGAAGCATATTTTCAAGATGATTCTCCTGATAGCAATTGAAACTAGCTAGAACTATCTTTTTAGTTATATGCTTTAGACCCAAGTAAGAATCGAACATTGTACTGCAAATACAATATGCTGATTGCTTCTCTTGTTGACAGAGCTAGCAAATTTGAATTCCAGCTGAGACTGCAAGAGTTGATAGAGTTGGTAAGAGCTGAAAACATCATTACATATGCTCGGAAATATTTTGCACCATGGGGTTCTACCCATATGAAAGAGTTGCAGTGGGTCTTGGCGACACTTGCTTTCAAGAGTAATACTGAATGTGCAACTTACAAGGTTAAGGTCTTTCGTGCTAGCTTTCTGTATATTTGAAATCAAGTGTTTATTTGCACTTTTTTGTTGAAACGTTTATGAGAATGTAAAATACCACGGATTTTATTGATAAGAGTTAACAAAATCCTACGAAAGGAGATGATGATGCAGTGGTGGTGGACTGGTGGACAAACTTGCTCTTGCTAGGAGTCATATCTTAGTCCTTAGAGATGTTTTACTGAGGAGAACCTCAAAACTGATTTTTTTTTTCATGTTTAAACAAATCTAAAAAATACATGACATGTATTTTATATAAGGAAAATGGCCAAATATGTACGCTATGAGAAAAGGTTTATCGGAAAATGGTCAAAAATATCCTCCCTACCTATTGGGAAATACCTTTCCATCCACTTTTTTAGTTCACTTATGCTCTTTGACCGTTAAGTCAATGTTGAATTTAAAAAATAATTATTTAAATTCCACATGGCAACTTCTTGTTATTCGAAATTAAAACAAATAACCTATTAGAAAGACCCACTCATGTCTACCCGTTTTTCGGACTAACCCGCCCCAAACACTAACCTGGCCCTGATAAAAAGTTCAAATAAAAAAAAAGACACCCCTCTTCCATCTAACCCATGAATTTGCATGTGTTCATTTTCTTGATTAATCTTATGTATAGCATTATCATCGAATAAAGGTTCACAAACAAATTAAACAAATAATTAAAGCCTATCATGAATGAGCTAATAATTTTCTTGACAATAATGTGGGACGGAAAACTAAGGATAATCCAACGGTTTATGATATCTTCCAAAAAATCACTTTGAGATCATTACGTTATGTGAAAACGATTAAACTAAACTCATCTTGAATATAATGCAATTTGTGTCTATCATGTGAATTGAATAGATGCCATAACAAGAAAAAGAAAACCATATAGTATATTTGCGTCTATATGTTCACTGCAACTTCCATAGAGCTTTTGTTCCATGGAGCTTGATAGAAGTGATGCCTCTTTTTTTAGTTGAACTTTTTGTTCGAGTCGGGTTAGTATTTGAATAGCGTTAGTACGAAAAACTGGTAGATATGAGTGACTCTTTTTAATGGGTTAGATGTTTTAATTTTGGTCAATAAGAAGTTGCCACGTGAAATTTAAATAACTATTATTTTTAATTCAGCATTGACCTAACGATCAAAGTCAATAAGTGAACCAAAAAGGTGGATGAAGGGGTATTTTTAGCCCAATAGGTGGATGAAGTATTTTTAAACCTTTTTCAATAGGTTAGGGGTATTTTAACCCTTTTCCGAAACTTTAAATATACTCCTCGTTATACTTTGGGTCCAAATATACCCTTGTCGTTACTATTGGTTCAAATATATCTCTCTTCCGTTAAGTTTGTTCAAGATGGATATCTAATCCTACGTGGCACTGAAATTTGATAAGGTGGATACCACATGGCACGCCACCTCAGCGTCCCTAACCCATTTTGTAAAATGGATTAGGGGCAATGGTGGTGGAAAGGAAGAAAATTTTAATGGTGGACTAAAAAATAGAAGAGAGGGGTAAAATGAGTTAGGGGCGCTGGGGTGGTATGTCACATGCATCCACCTCATCAAATATCACTGCCACGTAGGATTAAATGTCGACATTGGACTAACTTAACGGATAAGAGTATATTTGAACCAATAGTATAACAGCATGGATATATTTGAACCCCAAATATAACGAAGAGCATATTTAAATATTTTCTCATAATACAGGAGTGTATTCGGACCTTTCCGATTTTATATATCATTGTATCAATGTACTATTTTTAAGTAAGGTATATTTATCTTATTTTTATCCCTAGTTGTGGTAAATTACTAAATTAAAGTAATTTCATGTAAACATGATTGGATGTGACTTTGAGAGTAATTTTCCCCTCTGACAGAATGGCGTCTAAAACCCAACTCCCATACAGCTACAGGAGTCACCTTCCATCTATGGCTAACCTTCGGTAAAAGCGTATTTGCGTCAAGTGTATTATAACAAGTCAATTGTTACGTGGCGCTTTTCTGAGATTCTTTGGAAGGGCGACATAAGGTTAAGCAACTGATGTCAGTGCAGTTGTTATCCGCTAACTGAGATCCCCTCTGTACGCTAGACGAGATTATCAGTGTCGTACGGGAAAATCAATGTCAAGAACAATTGAGAGAACAATAATGAGAATTGAAAAAAAACTTGATTGCATTAATAAAAGCTATTACAAAAGAAGGCAACGCGGTGTCGAGTGGGAGAGACACCAGTACAGAGAATTGCTTGCTAGAAAGTTTTTGATTGGTTGATCCCCCCTAATAATGCTTTAAAAGAATAAACCAAAGTTACAAGACTTGACCTAACTAAGATAGAGGAACATAATGAAAGTACATGAAATAAAACTACTCTATATTTACAATGAAAAGGACTTAGTTTTCTACAAGGTAGAAACAGGTCTGTTGTCGGCAACTTTGTCTTTGGCATCACGATCTGCGCGCGCAACATTGTCTACGCACGCGGCGCTGTTGGCAGCTGCCTGGGGCTGGGCGCTAGCGAGGGATATCAGTGGGGAGACAGAGGCACATGCGCGCCATGACCACGGGGCCGTCCGTGACGCTAGGAGTTGGGTGGCTTGCCAGGATGCCACGAGGCGCGTCCAAGGGGTCTTGGGGCATGGATGAAAAGCCGCCCATTGTCACGCCCCCTTTTTACCAACCTCACTAACCCCCTTAAAATAAATAAAGTGATTTGTAAAGTTCAAAAAGGGGTTTCAATTAAAAATTGACAATAATTTGTGTTCAAAAGGACTTTTCAGAGTCACCACCTGACATTTGATCTCGGTGTGTCAGGTCACCTTTTTTAGAAATTAATTTTCCTTTTAAAATACTTTGGACTCCAAAACTAAGTCTGCACCAGAGTTCTAGGATAGGGGGTTCATTTAACTCGGGGAGAAGGTGTTAGGCATTCCCCGAGTCCCGTGAAAGTCACGGTTGCGCACTCGATATAGTTAGCTTTTAAAATATTCAAATTGAGGTAAAAATAAATACAGAAAAGAAAAATAAACACACAAAAGGCTCGAGGTCATTCAAACCTAATAAAATAAAAATTAACAATGAAAATAAAAATAAAAATACTACGAGTTCTACTTTCGGCCTCCAAATACAAATACTTCGGGGCATACCCTGGATAAATATAAACAAATTTCGCAGGGCATTCCTCAGATAATAAACTAAAAGAAACGACCTCTCGCCTCAAATAAAAATAAAATAAAGAAAACCTAAGATTTCCCTACCCGAGTGTGGTCGGCCTAAACATGCTACTAGCGAACAAGATAGTATAAGTAAAACAAAACTACAAAAAAAAAATCATGCTCATTCCTTTTTAAATTTCTTATTTCGTGCATTTGACCAAGCCCGATTCCTAAAGGATGAACAAGTTAATCAATAATGGGCTTGGCCTTTTCCCCATTCCCCACAGTCCAGTTCTTCAAACAAATACTAACATGAATTCAACAAAAGCAACATAGAATGTCTGAGCAAATAGCAACCAAGTAATTAATGTCACACGATCGAAGAGAAATGAAAAACTAATAAAGGGAAATGAATCTGAAACATGGAAGAGCCATTACAGATTTCTCCCCAACCCAAGTCTTCATCGGATCCTCAACTTAACCACACTCCGTCCCGAAAGTTCATAATTTAATTACGCGAATCAATTGGTCTACTTCCTTTTTACTCCAATATTTTAATCAAGTTAACCACAAAGCACTAAAATAATTCACTTCTTTTTTTAAGCAAATATACCACTAGGCAGGCTTCCTAATGGCTAATATATAAATAAAATCCCAAAATGGGTCTAAAGCTTATAAGATGTCCAAACCAAAATAGAAGTTGCATGAAACTACTAGCTACTAAAAAGATAGAAAAGCTAAAGTCTAATGAACTAGCTATTACAACATAATAAGCTAAGTGCTTCCTTCTCCTGTCAGTGTATGTGAATCCAATTGAAAATACCAAGCAACACTTATCAAGCTCTCACCAGGTGCCAAGGTATACTGTCCATAGGCTAAAATGAATTTCAAACATCTCCACCACAGAGTTGAAGCCAACATTGTATTCCAAGTGTAGCTATTATATGATATCCATATGCAGTGAACTGAGTTTGTCCAATTATTAATCATGTGCTCACTCATCAAATTTAATATGTAAAAGAGCCTGGATTTACGCAGGCTTTGCAAGGCAAAACCCAAGCTTGAGCTGGCTTTAGGCAGGCTTTGCGAGGCAAAAGCCTGGCTTGAGCTGACTTTAGGCAGGCTATGCAAGGCAAAAGCCAGGCGTGAGCTGGCTTTAGGCAGGCTTTGCAAGGAAAAAACCAGGCATGAGATGGCTTTAAGCAGGCTTTGCAAGGCAAAAGCCAGGCTTTGTAACTGTGCCTTTTTTTATTCTTGTAAGCTCAGATCTTTCCATGCTAGAACCTTTAGTGTAGACATCATTCTAAACATTGCTAAACCATCCTCAGATTGAGCATGAAATCATGCTAATACCACTGAGAAATAATTCAACGATCTCCAGAAATACCACATGAGAGGTTCAACGTTTTCCTTTGTATTTGGCCATATCAGAAGTAGGATAAATTGTACCATCCAACACCTGCTTATCGCAATGTTCCTTTACACTATCAAAGCACCCCCAGAATGAGCATGTGACCATGCTAATACTACTGGAAAGTACCATAATAACATACAGAATGAGACAAAAAAACATGCATGTTTGTGCAGAGTCCAATCATGTGAAGCCATCAGTCTGGGGTTCTTCTCTTTGCTATCCTAACCCTAAAGTTAGGTGTTTGAGATTTTTCTAGATTGATCAACCTCCTCCCTAAACTAGGCAGTTCGGAGAACGAATGAAACTTAGATGTACCTGCAAAAGAAAACACAATGTTAGCTATAAAATCCGCCACTGAGTTGCCTTCTCTGAACACATGTTGAAAGATCACATTGAAGTTTCCCTTCATCTCTATAATTTTCTTCACATCATGTTCAATTACCCAAGAAGGATCCCATTCCCCTTATATCACTTTCTTCATTACTAATGAATTAGTCTCCAATATGAGAGGGTGAAGATCATGCTCCACACAGTATTCTAACCCTTTAAGAATAGCCTTAGCTTCAACCACCACATTAATTGTCACCCCAAGGTCTACTGCCCTAGCATACACCACATCACCTTCATCATCCCTCATACAAAAACCTAAGGAACTAGGACCAGGATTTCCTTTTGAGGCTCCATCAGTATTGCATTTGTACCAACCATGAAAATGAAGTTTCCATGTTACTCTTGTAGTGATCAATATAGGTTTATATCCTTCAAAGTATTGAATTATGTCTGGCCATAACAATGGAATATTAGTCATCCAAGCATACCTCACCCTTTCCAGTTGATGCAATGTCCTATTGATCTCATGAATCACCCTTATTTGTGGACACTGAACCCCCATGTTTGCCTGCATTTCTTCTCTTCCAAAGTTCCCATGTGATGATAGATGGTACTGCTTGAAATAATGGCTTTAACTTTGGACAACATTGATCATACCACCAATGCCTTATAACCTGCTTCAATTGAAACAATGACACAGTAATTCCAATAGCCCCCATGAACAAGTTCCATACCTTAGAGGCAGTAGGACTTGTGACAAATATATGCTCAATAGGTTCCTCTTGGGGCTGCTGACAACACCAACACCTAGACATCACCATTTGCCCTTGCCTCCTCCACATGTCATCAGTGGCTATTTTCTGCCTCCATAATCTCCACAATAAGAAGGATATCTTGAATGGTAAGCCTTTAATCCACGTTAACTTGAATTCCTGATTAGGATCAGCCCTATGCCTTAATATTTCACGCACTGCTAACATTGAACTTGCCTGAAGGAGTGGGCATATAATATGTCCTATCCCAGTATCCCTCATTGCCTTCATAATGCACATTTAGCCTTATATGTTCTGCAATCTCCTCATTGAAAGTTTGATCTAGCAGCTGATCATCCCATGCTTCACTTTGCCGCAGTTCTGCCACCTCCTGAAGATCTTCACTGATTGGAAAGTCTTCAGGTAATACGTGATAAAGTGTACCCAATCCAGTCCAATTTTCATGCCAAATATTAGTTGTTCCACTCTTCAATTCCCATAGGATCTCATGTTCTACTTCTTCCCTAGCATTCAACATTTGTCTCCAAACATGAGACCCTCTCCTAAACTACACCACCGTTGTATCTTCTTCTTGCAATACTTATTCCACATGAAATTAGACCACAAAGATTTTGTGGTACTAAACCTCTACCATAGTTTAGTAAACAGTGCCCTTGACACATCATGTAAGGACCTAAAACCTAGGCCCCCTTCCTCTTTAGAGAGGCAAAGATTTTTCCATGAAGCCCAATGTATGCTTCTCCCTTCTTCCTTTGTGCTCCAAAAGAACCTAGAAAAAATCTTATGAAGATGCTCCAAGACATTATTTGGTGGATCTAGGACTGATAACATGTGGACTGGCATACTTTACAACACACTAGAAATGAGTGTTGCCTTTCCTCCAAATGACAACAACTTTCCTTTCCATGAATGCAATTTAGCCTTTACCTTCTTGATAAGATCCTCGTAATAGTACTTCCTTCTTCTAGTGTAAAAAATAGGACACCATAGATATGTGAAGGGGAATTTACCTCTTGCAAATCCTATAATAGCTCCAACTGCCTGAAACAATCCATTAGCAATCTTTGAATGCATGTAGTACAAGCTCTTATCTTTGTTGATCATCTGGCCTGATATCTTCTCATAGTTCCCCAACACTTCCATAATCTTGCTCAAGGATGGAGGATGAGTAGAAGCAAAGATTATAGTATCATCAGCATATGCCAAGTGGTTTAAAGGATCAGACCACTTAGGCATTCCAAATCCCACAAATGACTTGTATTCAAAGAGCTTATTCAAAGACCTGGAAAGTACCTCAGCTGACAGAATGAACAATGCCGGATATAGGGGATCTCCTTGCTTCACACCCCTTGTAGACTTAAAACACCATGAGGACTGCCCATTCACCAATACTGAGTACCAGTTATTTGACACCAAGTTCCACACCATATTGGTGAAGTGCTCAGAAAATCCCATATTCCTTAGCACATGCAATAAGTACTTCCATGAAACCCTATCACAAGCCTTAGCCATATCAAGCTTGATCACCATATTAGCTGGCTTTCCCCCTTAATTTCAGTGACAATTTCTTGAGTCAATAAGATGTTCTCAAATATACTCCTACCCTTTACAAATCCGGATTGATTAGGAGATATTAGAGAAAGCAAAAAACTCTCCAATCTATCATGTAACACCCTAGACAAGACCTTGTTAATAAAGTTGCTCAAACTATAGGTCTTAAGTCAAAAAAGGTCTCAACTCTAGGTTTCTTAGGCAACAACACTAGATTGGTGTGAGTGATGGATTTTGGCAGTGCAGCTCCTCCATAGAAGTGTAGCACCAAGTTGTGTATATCAGCACCAATAACATCCCAGCATGTTTTATAAAACAGGCCAGTGAATCCATTAGGACCACTAGCACTCTCCCTAGTAAGCTCAAAAACCGCTATCCTTACCTCTTCAATTGTTGGCAATCTGCCAAGTTCCAAATTTTGTTCCATAATGACCATCGAAGGTACATTATTGAGCAATGAAAAGTCAGAAGCATCACCTTCGTTTGTGAACTGTTTTCGATAGAAGTCCACTGGAGCTGTAGCTAATTGCTCCTGGTCTTTAATCCATATGCCACTGCCAGTTTTGATTCTCTTCGATTGCAATTTCTTTCTTTTTCCATTGACATGATTGTGAAAGAAAATTGTTTCCTATCTCTTTCAGCAAACCAAGTCATCCCAACTTTTTGCTTCCAATACTGCTCCTCAATACACAAGTATTTCTTCAATTCAGATTGAGCCTTTTGAAGCACAATCCTGTTCTCAATTTTAGGCTCTTCTTCAAACAACATCTCTTTCACCCTAACAATGTCCTCCAAAATATCCAACTGCTTGAAGATATCACCAAATGTTTCCCTACTCCATTTTGACAGTGCTGCCTTCACCCTCTTGAGCTTATGCTTGAACATCAAAAATGGATCCCCTATGAAATCAGCTTCCCAATTCTGCCACACCACATCCATAAATATAGCATGCTTAGTCCAAAAGTTCAAGAACCTGAAAGGCTTGACAAAATTGGTGGTCTGCTCCCCATATGTCATTACTAATGGTGCATGATCTGATCTAGTTCTGATTAGATGCTCAACTTCAATAGTTGGCAACATTTTCTGAAATGGAAAATTCAAAAAGATCCTATCCAATCTCTTGAATATACACGCAACATTGGGTCTACCATTCCACCATGTAAATGGACTTCCTTTATATCCTTGCTCAAACAAACCACAAGAGTTTACACAAAATACAAAATCCTCATAATCAGGATGCTGTACTGGGAGTCCTCCTATTTTCTCATCTTCATGCAATATCACATTAAATCTCCTCCTACCAACCATGGAAATTTCATATCACTTGCTAACTAATACAAGTGATCCCACAATTCCAACCTCCCCATTGCTGAACATTTTGCATAAATAAATGTCATCATGTGCTGCCCCGGGTCATGGTGAAACACTCTCACAATCATATGTTGCTTAGTATCCTCCACTAATTCCCATTCCACCAATGCATCAAAGAACAATCATATTTTCCCATTAATATTTGCATAAGAAGTCTCCATATTCAACCTCCTTCTATATCTATCAATGAATATCTTCTTTTGAAAAGACTCCATCAATGGAACTACACAAAAATTATGCTCCCTATTCATGTTGATCACCCTAGGAAAGGCCTGCTGTGTATTCACAGACCTTATGTTCCATATTAATGTTTTGATCATCATCATTTAGATAAAGAATCTGCCTTCCTGGGCAATATTCTTGAAGGTTGTGGTGGCTCTTTATTCTGATTCTTCTTAGTTTTCTTACCTCCTTTAGCACTAGCTGTGGGTGATAAATCTCCTTCCCTAGCCACTTGTTTGAAGTTTTTTGCTGTTGATTCATCATCTCCTTCATCCTCTATTGGATTTTGTCTCAATAATTCACTTCTTTGGCAACACATTACAAAAACTAAAATGAGACTATACACGTATGAACATTAAGCAGAACAGTTGAAAGCATACCTAAAGTTTACACGACCATACACCTAACACCTTACTTTCAAATCTCATAGAGCCCAAAAAAAATGAAATCATCACAAATTTCTATCAAGATCAGACATATATGCAACGTGAAATACCAAAGAAGGAAATGAAAATTAGAGCATGAAGCAACTGGCACAACAAGTGGGCTTCCTTAATCCCAAATCATTGATGATGTTTCCATTTTCAACCAGAAGCAATTTAATTACGGCATGGGGAATTTATTATAATTAACAAGACCTCTCTCTCACTTTAATTTCACCAAAATCACTTACTTACAAAGAGAGCCTTTAACCACCACTCAATCCAAAGAAACATTCTGAGCACTAACATACCACATCTGGGACTCTCCAAAATCATCATATAGCTAATATTAAAAAAAAACATATGATAATTCTCACTTTCAAATCATTTTACTCATTTAACATGAAGAGACACTATGAAGAACCACCACCCCACCACGAAAGAAGAAGCTATGAAAATATGCTTCACGCAGTTAATCCATTCATGAGCTCAAACCACGTCATGGAGATTTCAACTAAGCAAATGACTTAAAAATAAGTAAAATCACTGTTTCGGCATATGTGAAAATATATCAGTTGATAGAGGTGAAATTTCCTACACATGGTCCATATTATAATAAAAAAATTAAATATAAATACCGTTGTTTCGGTATTTTAGCAGTATGATGCAGATCCACACAAAACACAACACTAACGCAACTACGTTAAACCAACTTAATAAAATCCTAACGCTTTGTAAGCTATTCAAGTCTGAACCTAACGAACCTAATCAACATTAATTTCAGCATCTAAGAGCATAGAACTAGGGAACCGACTCTATCATGTGTAATTCAAACCTCTATCTTAAAATGGATCTTCCAATACTTGGATTCACAATAGCAAATTTAATAAACAAAAAAAAAGGGAAGAGATGAACCTAAAGAGACACAAATTTCTTCTTAATAGCAGAAGGTAAAAGATTCGGCTACAAAGCTTTGAACCCGGAATCTAAGTGAGAAACCAGAGACAACTTCAAACAACGAATCGCTGCCGAAACTCACCAGCGGACAACAATTTGAAACTTGAACTTGAACAGCTCAAGCCATCTCCATTTTTGCAATCGAAAAATAAGAATTCGAAAGTAGAAAAATAGAAAAAGTAAAGAAATATATATATTTGTTTTTTTTTTCTGGAATTCAAAGAGCCAAAAAATAGAAGAAACTTGAAGAAGTCTTAAACCCCAGTTTTCTTTTTTCTCCCTTTTTTCTCTATCAGAAAATCCCCTCCTAGAAAATCTCCAAAATGAGTTATATGAAATCTCGAAGTTTCTATCCCTCTCCTCCAAGAAATCTCTCAAAATCACTCCAAAATCTGAAAAACCTCAAAAAAATTTCATAAAAACAAAAATCCTAAAAATGAAAGGCGTGGATGAGATTTCACTAACATCCAACCGCTCTCATTTATCCGAGATTCATTCAAGAAAACAAAAGCGCGTGAGGAGGGTGAGGCGGGTTCGATTTAGGTGAAATCGTTAGGAAATATTCTGAGTTTGTTATGATTGCTACGTGGAAGAAAGAGAATATGAGAGAGAGGGGACCATGAAACTCGGCTGAGTGAACTCGCCCAATTCCGGTGAGTTGGAGAGGCGGCAGTGGGCAGTAGAGGGTGGTGCGGCTGCTTGGGGGGTTCTTTAGGTTTAGGGTTTGTTGGGAGATAATGATTCTATATGGGGTGTGGGGATTAATATGGGTAGTTGGATGAGAGTGGATGGATGACCAAGATTAAAAATAAAGATGGCGCGGGTCAGGGGTGGATCCGGCGGGTCTGGGTCAAATTTTGTGGGTATTGAGTTAAGGGTTAGGAAGATTGGACTTGCCAAAATTGGGCCATCTTCTTGCCCGAAATTGCGCCAAAATTCTCTTGAATTAGCTAAAAGTTAGGCTTTTTAAAAATCTGGATTTCATTAGCTAAAGCCTAAGTGTTCCTCATTTAAAATATTTATAAAAATGTAAGACTACTCCTAATATTAAAATAAACTATTAAAATAGAATTAACTATTAAAAGTGAAACTATTTTTGATATTTTCAAAAGATTATACTAAAATAAGAGTAAAGAAAAATACGTTAAAGTCATGGTAGAATTAAAATAATATCACTATAAAAATATTAATAACCTAAACTAAATAGAAATAAGATAAAACATGAAACTATTTTTGTATTTTTAGATTTATGTTTTGTAACTAAAATTAAAAGGAAAAGTAGACTAAATTCTATTAAGTAACTCAACTAAATAACTAAAATATCAAAATACCTTTAAAAACTGTGTGGGTCAAAATTACGTGCTTACAGTTTCCCCTATTTGCTTGGAAATACGAAGTATTTTTGAGAAAAGATTAAGTAAGCAACGTAATTGATTTCTGACCCGATAATTATTCAAAAGAAAATGAAGATGGATAAAATATTGTGACCGAGCCCTGGTATCTGAGTTGCCTACATATCCTTGGTTATAAGGGAATCAGGCCACGTGTAGTTCAGAAGTAGGAAGAATGGAGAAGGATACCGAGGTGGAGAGTCGAGTAAAGTGCCTCGAGGTTCCAGTCCGCGGTTCCTGTCATTACATAAAAATGAAAAAACAAATAAGAACAATAATTACAAGAAAAACTACAAAATCCTATCTACTCATCTGCCTTGAATCATTTACAATCTTGTTGTGCCTCTCGAACTGTTGACTCACATTCTTGAGGCGAGCTTCTACTACTTCTACCTTGAATTGACCCTATTCTTCAGGCGGGCCCTTGCTGTTGATTGGAATTTGAATTTTAACTCTGAAATGAATTCCCTCGTTCTCCAGATGTGCGCCTGCTAATGACATAAAACTTGAAACGAATTCCCTCGTTCTCCAGGTGGGCGCCTGCCAATGACTTAAAACTTGTTAAAACTTGAAATGAATTCTCTCGTTCTCCAGGTGGGCGCCTGCTGGTGTTGAAAATCGCAATAACTCTGAAAAGAATTCCCTCGTTCTCTAGGTGGGCGCCGGCCACCGACTTAAAACTTGAAATGAATTCCCTCATTCTCCAGGTGGGCGCCTGCCAATGACTTAAAACTTGAAATGAATTCCTTCGTTCTCTAGGTGGACGCCTGCCAATGACTTGAAACTTGAAATGAACTCCATTGTTCTCCAGGTGGGTGCCTGCAATCACAACAAAACAGACAAAACAAAGAAAATTTTCTGCCTCAGTTTATACCAGGAACATTTGTGAGTGTTTGTTGAATCCCATTTTCCAGGAGGGTCCTAAATACTTAAATGAATTCCCATTATCCAAGAGGGTCCTGAAAACTTAAATCGAACCCCATTATCTAGGAGGGTCCTGAGAACTTAAAACCTAAATCCCCTCCATCTAGGAGGGTCCTAAGAACTTGAAAACTAAATCCCATTATCCAGGAGGGTCCTGAGGGCTTGAAAAATAAATCCCATTATCCAGGAGGATCCTGAAAACTAAAACTGATCATACCTGAGCCATGCTCTCTTCCTGGGAGATCCCTGCAGAAAGAACAAAGTTCCTTTCCCCTGAACCATACTTTGTTCACGGAGGGTCCCTGCAGGTCGAACAAATTTCTTTCCCCTGTTTCAAACGAATGGAATCTTGTTAGTTTGAAAACGTGGTGGTTAGTTCGTGGCATCGTTGCTGGAAGTGTCCTCTTCTGCCACTGTCATGCTTCGTTCTGATTAGCTGCTTCGGGCTAACAAAGAATTGTTTGACTTTCTGACCGAACCCTGATCAAAGAAACCCCTGAATGACCTGAATCCCTTACACTCACTTGTTGAATTGTGTTTTCATACTGACAATTGTTGAGCCTTTGCATTTTCTCAACATTCAAGAATTGCTTGATCATCATAACTTCAGTTATCACCACATTGCCCCTTCTGAATCATGTCACTTGCGATGTGCTTGGCCTAACTTTACCTTATGCAATCAAAAGCTGGTAGTAGGCTTTGAAATCCCTTCTTTCTTGTTTAACAAAGGCTGACTTGATAGACAGTCAGAAAAATAGACCCAAAAGAAACAAATCCAAACGACTTTGACAATTAGGAATAAAAAGGGAATTTCGAACAAAGATGACTATTTGAAAAAGAACGGAAAAGTGACTTACCTAAGTGAAATAGTTGTCTCCAATGATAATGACATGCATTTCATATTGATCAGCCTGATCCGTCCAACCAATCACACTTTTAGTTCATGTCATGTCTTCATGCTTCAAAATCGGGCTTCCAACTTTCACGCCCCAAAACCGAGGGACGATACTGGCGCTTAAACAGGTGAACCAGGTCAAGCGGACCTGGATTGATTTTCCTACCCAACGCGTTCCCCCGTATATACAATGCACCATATTCCATATGAAATAGTAACTTAGGATTTAAGCGGGGATTTACAAACTTAAGTTCATTTCTCTTTTAGCATTTCAACAGTTGATTCCCAAAAACATACACAATACATACATAACTTTTCAACACGGACCACGATTCCGAATACGTACAGTTACTACCCAAAATACATATATACACCTATATTATGTCTATAGAGCCTCTATGAATACTAGGGGTTTATACAATACTTGCCGGCAACAAGGCCCCGGCTATACCTTACAATACATAACAGACTCAAAAGAGATGGCATGAATTACACACGGCCCCGGGAGGAAGTGGGGCTCACCAGTACTGCTGAAAAATAAGGAGGAGGCACCACTAATGGCGAGCTGAGCTACCTGCTATGGACCAACCTACATCCATATAAAAGATGTAGCGCCCCCGACAAAAGGGACGTTAGTACTGTGGATTAGTACTAGTATGTATGAGCAAACTTTACTCAAAGTAAAATCAAGAGATGCACAGATAGAAAGCAGTTAAAGGAACCAACACATAGTGCACAGTGATACAGGAACAAATACAATTGAGAGTCTCACAGATTCTTATTTCAGCACAATCACCTTCCGCCCTTGTTCATTCTCAACAACCCACCCGTATTACTCCCTGTTGCGGCGCGCAACCGATCCCACCGGACAATCACATTTCAACTTTATTACATTCTGTTGCGGCGTGCAACCCGATCCCACCGTACAATTTGCACTCCACCCTTGTTACCTCTCCACCCTTATTACTTCGTGTTGCGGCGTGCAACCCGATCCCACCGGACCATCACATTTCATAGCAAACAATAACAACCCACAATTCAATCACAAGGCTTCATATCATCAAGAGTACAATTTCATAACACCCAAACAATCATGTGTTCACAATAGTATTTATCATCCATTAATTCAACCACAAATATGCTCATCAACAAGAATATAAATTCATTACAACCAACAATCCATATGAAGTTAAGCCATAATAAACCTAGCCAACAATGAGTCATATACGATATTTCCATGGTCATTAAGTTCAAATAGATCAATTGACAACTCCCTTTCATCACTTGTTACACAAACCTTATTACTTAGATACATTTATACATTTGATTTTGTTACCATTCTTTCATACCAATATACTCAAGCATTTAATGAACCTTGCACATGACAGAGTAATCACATAGAAATCACCTTTCACAATTTCAATTATCACGATAGTCGACTAAGAAAAATCAGAGAATGAAATCTCACACCTCAACACAACCGGACCAATTCACATATACTCAGCAAGAAACTCATATCGAATATTCGAACACCAGCAAGGTGACTCTACGAAGATCAAAGTTATCCATTCATACCTCGAGTCGTCCCCTTTTAATTTCTACCACAATTCACCGGACCGTATAGCACCGTTAATCTATTCCACAATGTGACATATTTCACTTAGAATTAGGAATCTTGTACTCAATTGAGCATTTTATCAAACACTATGTGACCCCTTAGACTACTAACCCCTTTTTGAGAATAATTACCCAAACTTATGTTTCCCTTTACTTGATTACGGAGTTTAACTCACATGCATGCAAGATTTCAACTTTTATTTTCAAGTTCTTACCCAAAATCTGAGATATTGGGGGAATAGGGTGAAGACTTATCTCTTTGAGTGAAGAAGATGACAATAACTCGATAATTTCCGGGCTTGAGTGATTTTGGAAAATCAAATTGGATGATGTTGAGACCTTCTCTCTCAAGAACTCTCTTTCTCTCTCTCTCTATTTTTGGTCAGAAAATCGTTAAAAATGAAGGGAAGGGGTGTTTTATAAAATAGGGGGTCGGGTTTTAAATTTAGAAAATAGGAGCCCCGACACAGAAATGTGGTCAGGAATGCGATCGCATTCCTGCTATGCGGTCTGCATTCCTGTCGCATAGTTGGCCTTCAAATGGGTCAAAATGGGAAACACACTGCCTAGGTATGCGACCACTATGCGGTGTGCATACCTGTTATGCGATCGCATAGTGCGTCGCATAACCTCCCTCGCAAAAACCATGGGGCAAGAATGCAATAACTATGCGGGCCGCATTCGTGAAATGCGATCGCATTCTAGGCCGCATAACTGTCCTCAAAATGGACAGGAAACCGTCCAGGTATGCGACCACTATGCGGTCCGCATACCTATTATGCGATCGCATAGTTCGTCGCATAACGCGCAATTTCTAGAAAATTTACTCTTTCAAGTCCTGGGATACTTTTTACTCAAAATAGGACCGTTTTAAGAATTTCTACAGTTATAACAGCACAGGGATTCAGGAATTATTTTAGACATAAATTTTTTACGGGTCTTTACATCCTCCCCCACTTAAAATCATTCGTCCTCGAATGAGGATCGGGAAATCATTTGGTTTTAAAACACAATACGCCAACCCCCAATTTTTACTAACTTCGATATTTTCTAAAACTTTTGCCATAGTTTCCTCTGCAATTAGGCCTATCTACCTGTCAGAGAGCCCCCGAAACACATCTTCTTAACCAATTCCATACATAACTAGTCATTTCATGTCCTTGAACATAATTTGGTCACCTCGACAAGTACCATATAATTCAATTACTTCAACATGCCATATATACTTCAATTAATCCTTACCAATCTACACTTCAATTAATAATTTAACCATCACATGAGTTTCACATAATTTCATTTACTCCAAGGGGTTGCACATTACTCAAATAGTCACAACATACACAATTATGGCACAACTTGAGAAGTTACAATAGTAGAGCAATTAGGGGAAAATAGGGTGCTTTTGCACAAAACTGAACATAACATATAATTTGTTTAGAGATGAAAGTTCGCATGATCACTACCAGAATTATTCAAACAAATGGGGATATTTTTCTTTCATTTCATTTTTCGCTTCCCACGTGGCTTCCTCAACTTGCTGACTTCGCCACAACACTTTAACTGAAGCAATTTCTTTGTTCCTCAATCTACGGACTTGCCTATCAAGAATAGCAACCGGAACCTCTTCATACGATAGTTCTTCTTTAACCTCAATAGTCTCAACTGGCATGATGGCTGATGGATCTCCAACCACTTTCTTCAACATAGACACATAGAACACCGGGTGCACTAATGACATTTCAGGGGGCAATTTCAGTCGATAGGCCACCTGTCCTATCCTTTGATTGATCCGATACGACCCGACATACCTAGAGATCAATTTTCCTTTCTTCCCAAATCGCATTACTCCCTTCATGGGAGACACCTTCAAGAATACGCAATCATCTACTTGAAACAACCAAATATCTTCGATGAACGTCCGCATAAGATTTCTGACGACTCTGGGCAGTCTTCATCCTTTTCTGAATGAATTTAACTTTTTCCATAGCTTGGTGCACAAGATCTGGTCCTAGCAATTCTGCCTCACCAACCTCAAGACATCCGATCGGAGACCTACACCTCCTTCTGTACAATGCCTCAAATGGGACCATCTGAATACTAGCATGGAAACTGTTATTATATAAGTGATCATCCCAGCTACCCTTGAAATCTAATACACAAGCTCGTAACATGTCTTCAAGCGTATGAATGGTCCGCTCTACCTGCCTATCAGTCTGTGGATGAAATGTTGTGCTGAGATTTACCTGCGTACCCAAACTTTGCATAAAGTTCTTCCAAAAGTTAGCTGTGAACTGGGCCCCTCGATCCGAGATAATAGATACTGGAGTGCCATGGAGCCTGACTATTTCTTTTATATCCAACTGAGCGTACTGTTCTGCAGTATCGATGGACTTGACTGGCAAGAAGTGGGCTGATTTCGTGAGTCAATCCACTATTACCCAAACTGAGCCGAACCTACGTGGAGTGCGTGGTAACCCCACCACAAAGTCCATATTGATCATCTCCCATTTCCACATTGGTATTTCCATAAACTGCGTAAACCCACTGGGCCTCTGATGCTCGACCTTCACCTACTGACAATTCGGACACTAGCCACAAAGTCCGCCACACCGCTCTTCATACCATTCCACCAATAAATCTCTTTGAGATCATGATACATCTTCGTAGAACCTGGGTGTACTGAATACCTGGAACTGTGAGCCTCTTCCATTACCTCTTCCGAAGATCATCCATGTCCGGAACACATAGCCTCTATTGGCACCACAAAACACCGTCATCATTGCCGAGTGAAAATGATGCAGTCTTATGATTCAGAATTTCCTCTCTCATCTGTACCAATGCTGGATCCCTGAATTGTTTTTCCTTGATTTCTGTTACAAGCGAAGATTTTGCTCCATTACGCACCACGACATCCGCTTCGTCTGAGGCGAAAGACAGACACCCAGACTAGCCAACTGATAAACCTACCGAGCCAAAGGCCTCTGACCTGCTTCCAAATGAGCCAAGATACCCATGGATTTCTGACTAAGAGCGTCGGCTACCACATTCGCCTTCCCTGGATGGTACAAAATATTCATATCATAATCCTTGAGCAACTCTAACCACCTCCGCTGCCTTCAGTTCAAATCCTTTTGTTTGAATAAATATTGAATACTCTTGTGGTCTGAGAACACGTCCACATGGGCCCCATAAAGATAATGCCGCCAGATTTTTAATGCGAACACAACCACTGCGAGCTCCAAATCGTGCGTTGGATAATTCTTCTCGTGATTCTTGAGCTGTCTAGAAGCATACGCTATCCGCACTGCATCAACACACACCCCAAACCAACCCTTGAAGCATCACAATAAACCACCAATCCCTCTGTACCCTTTGGCAAGGTCAACACCGGCGCCGTAGTCAATCTCAATTTCAATTCCTAAAAACTCTTTTCACAAGCATCAGACCACTGGACCTTAACCACCTTCTGCGTCAGCTTAGTCAATGGGGAGGTGAGGGTAGAGAATTCCTCCATGAACCTCCGATAATACCCAACCAAACCCAAGAAACTGAAAATCTCTATCAGGGTCATTGGCCTAGGCCAATCCTTCACCGCTGCAATCTTTTGGGGATCAACCCGAATCCCCTCCCTAGAAACAACATGGCCCAAAAAGGTGACTGATTCTATCCAGAACTCACATTTTGAAAACTTTTCATACAATTGGTGCTGATGAAGAGTCTGCAGAACTGCCCTGAGGTGATTAGCATGATCCTCCTGACTCCGCAAATAAACAAGAATATCATCAATGAAGACAATCACAAAGGAGTCGAGAAACGGTTTGAAAACCCGATTCATAAGATCCATAAAAGCTGTTGGGGCGTTGGTTAGCCTAAAAGACATTACCGGGAATTCAAAGTGCCTATATCGGGTCCTGAAGGCAGTCTTAAGAACATCCTGCTCCCTGATTTTTAACTGGTGATACCCGGACCGCAAATCAATCTTTGAGAAGAACCTAGCACCTTGCAACTGATCGAACAAATCATCTATTCGAGGCAATGTGTATTGTATGGTGACCTTGTTGAGCTTCCGATAATAAATACACATCCGAAGCGATCTATCCTTCTTTCTGACAAAAAGAACCGGTGCGCCCCAAGGCGACACACTTGGCCGAATGAAACCCTTTTCTAATAGACCTTTCAATTGTTCCTTCAACTCCTTTAATTCTGCTGGCGCCATCCTGTAAGGTGGAATAGATATTGGCTGCGTATCTGGCAATACATCAATCCCGAAATCGATCTCTCTATCTGGAAGAATCCTAGGAAGCTCTTAAGGAAATACTTCAAGAAATTCATTCACAATAGGCACAGATTCGGGAGCAGGCACCTCTGAAGTGGTGTCCGCAACCCAGACCAAATTGGTAGATGCACCCTTTTTTGATCATCTTTGAGGCTTTAAGGTAGGAAATGAATCTACCTCTTGGCACAACATTATTCCCCTCTCACTCGATAAATGATTCATTAGGAAACTCGAGCCTCATAATTCTGGTTCGACAGTCGAGTTTAGCAAAGCACGAATAGAGACAATCCATCCCCATAATTACATCAAAATCTACCATTTCTAACTCAATAAGATCGGCTGTGGTATCCCAACCACGCACCGTGACAACAAAATTCCTATAGACTCGCACGGCCATAATGGAATCACCAACCGTAGTCGACACAGAGAACGGCTCGTGAAGCTGTTCGGGTTTTATCCCAAAACTTGAAGCAATAAAGGGGGTAACATATGACAAAGAAGACTCGGGATCAATAAGAGCATAAACATCATGTGATTGAACAGTCAGAATACCTGTGACAACATCTGGGGAAGCCTCCGCATTCTTGAAACCACTCAAAGCATAGAACCGACTGGGTCCCCCTCGACCATGTGCTCTACCCCTAACTATACCGCGCCTGGCTGGAGCTGGAGGTCGCGCTGAAGATGTAGCGGCTGAAGAGCTGGATGGCTGAGAAGTACCCCTACCCGCGCCCAGACTGGGTACGCGGTAGTCTCGCTGGATATGGCCTCTCTCTCCACATCTATAGCATATTGTTATATCCAAGTAACAAGGCTCAGAATGAAACTTCCCACACTTAGGGAATGGGGCCCTCCGCTGCTGCTGGAACCTCCCACCGGAACGACCCGAGTGTTGGAACCTCCTACTGTCTGGACCTGGTCCAAAACGACCTCCCTGCTGATAACTATGCCCTGATGGCGGGGCACTGGTTGAGGACTGAGGATAGGACTGGGATGGCCCTGATGACCCTCTCCCAAGGACTGATATCCCTCCTCCAACTGAACTCTGGGGTTGCCCGCTGACCGGGCCCTACTACTACTCTCCCTCTCTATTCTTATCTTCAACTTCCGAGCCTCTATGGTCTGGGCGAATCACACGATCTTCCCATAATTCATATCCGAATGCAAGGCATATGTAGCACCTTCATTAACAACCAAGGGACCAAGGCCCTGAACAAACCGTCGAACTCTGGCCTCCATAGTAGACACCATGTGAACAACATATTTGGACAAGCGAAAAAACTCCATATGATACTCCCACACACTCATGTTGCCCTTCTTGAGGGTCTCAAACTCTGAAGCACGGGCTGCCATAATCTCGGCAGGCAAGAAATGATCCATAAAGGCATCCACAAACTCCTCCCACCTCGCCGGAGGGCTCCCCTCTCCACGGGAACTCTCCCACATTTCAAACCACGAATATGCCGCTCCCTTCAGACGATAGGAAGCCAACTCAACCCCCTCTATCTAAGTAGCCCTCATAACTCGGAGGGTCTTGTACATCTCATCAATAAACTCCTGAGGGTCGGCCTCTGGGTCGGTGCCTGTGAACTTTAGAGGGGCTAACTGCAGAAATTGGTTGACCCTGGAACCTGAAGAATCCCCTTGCTCGCTAGATGGTGCAGGGGAAGCATGTGATCTTTGGGACTGGGAAGGATCAGGAATCCCTATCAGAAATACCGGGACCGGAAGCTGGGACTGAAGAAGGATCAGGAAAATCAGTGGGAGGGACTGTAGCACCCTCCGCTGGAGCAGGAATAGGAATATCCTGTCTTGGGATGGAAGAGTCAGGCAGATTCAGGGTCGGGGAATCATTCTCACCCGCACCATCAGATAAAGAATTCACGGCCACTCCTGGGGTGGCATTGGCCTCTAGGCCGAGTCGAGATCTCTTCTTGGGTGCCATTTATTTAAAATTGGAACAACGCACGAGTTAAAGATAGACAACCTCACCTTTCACCACGTCGCACGATATAAAATAGCAATAAAAGGGTACTTTCCTAAATGTCCATGCAACCCTCTAATTATAGATATGGTCGACAACACACTAATAAGAAGGGCTCTACTAGACACGGCTCCGAGACATCCTAGGACACTTTTAAAACCTTAGGCTCTGATACCAAGTTTGGCACACCCCAAAACCGAGGGACGAGACCGGCGCCTAACCAGGTGAACCCGGTCAAGCGGACCTGGATTGCTTTTCCTACCCAACGCGTTCTCCCGTATATACAATGCACCATATTCCATATAAAATAGCAACTTAGGATTTAAGCGTGTATTTACAAACTTAAGTTCATTTCTCTTTTAGCATTTCAACAGTTGATTCCCAAAAACATACACAATACATACATAACTTTCCAACACGGACCACGATTTCGAATACGTACAATTACTACCCAAAATACATATATACACCCACATCATGTCTACGGAGCCTCTACGAATACTAGGAGTTTATACAATACTTTCCAGCAACAAGGCCCCGACTATGCTGGCATGAATTACACACGGCCCCGAGAGGAAGTGGGGATCACCAGTACTGCTGAAAAATAAGGAGGAGGCACCACTAACGGCGAGCTGAGCTACCTGCTATAGACCCACCGACATCCATATAAAAGATGTAGCGCCCCGACAAAAGGGACGTTAGTACTGTGGAATAGTAGTAGTATGTATGAGCAAACATTACTCAAAGTAAAATCAAGAGATGCACAGATAGAAAGCAGTTAAAGGAACCAACACATAGTGCACAGTGATACAGAAACAAATACAATTGAGAGTCTCACAGATTCTTATTTCAGCACAATCACCTTCCGCCCTTGTTCATTCTCAACAATCCACCCGTATTACTCCCTGTTTCGACGCGCAATCCGATCCCACCGGACAATCACATTTCAGCTTTATTACATTCTGTTGCAGCGTGCAACCCGATCCCACCGTAAAATTTACACTCCACCCTTATTACTTCGTGTTGCAGCGTGCAACCCGATTCCACCGTACAATTTACACTCCACCCTTGTTATCTCTCCACCCTTATTACTTAGTGTTGCGGTGTGCAACCCGATCCCACCGGACCATCACATTTCATAGCAAACAATAACAGCCCACAATTCAATCACAGGGCTTCATATCATCAAGAGTACAATTTCATAACACCAAAACAATCATGTGTTCACTATAGTCTTTATCACCCATTAATTCAACCACAAAGATGATCATCAACAAGAATATAAATTCATTACAACCAACAATCCATATGAAGTTAAGCCACAATAAACCTTGCCAACAATGAGTCATATACGATATTTCCATGGTCATTTAGTTCAAATAGATCAATTCACAACTCCCTTTCATCACTTGTTACTCAGCCCTTATCACTTAGATACTTTTACACATTTGAGTTCGTTACCATTCTTTCATACCAACATACTCAAGCATTTAACGAACCTTGCACATGACAGAGTAATTACATAGAAATCACCTAACCACAACCGGACAATCGATTCACATATACTCAGCAAGAAACTCATACCGAAACTTGGACACCAGCAAGGTGGCTCTACGAATATTAAAGTTAGCCATACTTACCTTGAGTCGTCCCCTTTTAATTTCTATCACAATTCACCGGACCGTCTAGCACCGTCAATCTATTCCACAATGTGACATATTTCACTTAGAATTAGGAATCTTGTACTTAATTGAGCATTTTATCAAACACTATATGACCCCTTAGACTTCTAACCTCCTTTTGAGAATAATTACCCAAACTTATTTTTCCCTTTGCTAGATTATGGATTTTAACTCACATGCATGCAAGATTTCAACTTTTATTTTCAAGAACCAACCTAGGTGTGTTTTATTCTTACCCAAAATCCGAGAAATTGGGGAAATAAGGTGAAGACTTACCTCTTTGAGTGAAGAAGATGAAAATAACTCGATAATTTACGGGCTTGAGTGATTTTGGAAAATCAAATTGGATGATGTTTAAACCTTCTCTCTCTCAAGAACTCTCTTTTCTTCTCACTATTTTTGGTTAGAAAATTGTTAAAAATAAAGGGAAAGGGTGTTTTATAAAACAGGGAGTCGGGTTTTAAATTTCCTGTCGCATAATTGGCCTTCAAATGGGCCAAAATGGGAACCATACTGCCCAGTTATGCGACCACTATGCGGTCTGCATACCTGTTATGCGATCGCATAGTGCGTCGCATAACCTCCTTCGCAAAAACCATGGGGCAAGAATGCGACAACTATGCGACCCGCATTCGTGAAATGCGATCACATTCTAGGCCGCATAGTTGTCCTCAAAATGGACAGGAACCCGTCCAGGTATGCGACCACTATGTGATCCGCATACCTATTATGCGATCACATAGTGCGTCGCATAACGCGCAATTTCTGGAAAATTTACTCTTTCAAGTTTTGGGATACTTTTTACTCAAAATATGACCGTTTTAAGAATTTCTACAGTTATAACAGCACAAGGACCTATTCGAGCATTATTTTAGACATAGAAATTTTACGGGTCTTTACACGAACGATCCAATTTCTCTGTAAAGTCATGAACCTCATTCGACTTGTAGTGCCCCGAAGGGTTTTCACCAACAAACCTCTCTCATTTGTTCATATCTCAACTCACCCTCGTCTTATGGTGCCCGTGAGGGTTTTCACCAATAAGACTCTATCATTTTAAATTTTCTCTCAGCTTACCATCACCTTATGGTGCCCGTGAGGGTTTTCACTAATAAGACTCTCTCATTTTAAATTTTCTCTCAGTTGACCATCGCCTTACGGTTCCTGTGAGGATTTTCACCAATAAGACTCTCTCATTTTAAATTTTCTCTCAACTCCCCATGAACATAATGTTACATGTGATGTAAATCATACCTCTACCTCGCTTGACTTGGAATCCTCAAAGATTGATCAGAAGGTCTTTCTTTGGACCGTAATGTAGGCTTTTGGACAAGGTTGGAAAGAAAATGTGGTATGAAGGCTCAAAATGAATTAAAATTAAAGGGTTTAAAATTACAACTTTTGGAATCAGATCTTTGGCAAAACTAAAACTTCTGCCCCAATTTCTCTGAGTCTGGGGAATTTTGGATTTTTATTTTGATGGGATCAAACCTCAGAGTAAGACTGCCTACATATCCTTAAAAAGAATCAGGTCGAACGTAATTCAAGCAGAGTTGTTTGTTTTTGCTACTTTTTTTTCTTTTCTCTTTTTCCTTTTTTTTATTTTTTTAATCCTACTCCTGATCCAAAAGAAGAGTATGAAAGAAAATAATTAAGGCTCAAAAGGGGTAGCAAAGGATGAAAGTGTTTGGGTAGCGGAACAAAATGCCTTCGTCATTTCAACTTTAAACATGCCAAGTACAAAATACAATTGAACATAAGCAAAGAAATCATACATAGTACCTCTTGACTGCATCAGAATTGATAGTCATATCTACACATTTTCCTTCTATGTCTGTTAAATACAAAGCACCATTGGACAACACTCTTATCACAATGAACGACCCCTGCCAGTTTGGGGCAAACTTGCCTTTAGCTTCAGCTTGATGCGGAAGGATGTGTTTCAATACCAACCGGCCACTTCGACTTTCCGGGAGGCACTTTCTTGTTATATGCTCTTGTCATTATCTTCTGATACATTTGACCATGACATACCGCTGCCAATATTTTCTCATCAATCAAACTCAATTGCTCCAGCCAGGCTTTGACCCACTCGTCATTATCAATTTCATCTTTTGCAACAATCCGATGGATGAAATCTCAACTTCCGCAGGTATGACTGCCTCAGTTCCATATACCAACAAATAAGGAGTTGCACCTACTGAAGTGCGAACAGTAGTGCGATAACCTAGTAAGGCAAAATGTAACCTTTCATGCCATTGTCTAGAACCTTGCACCATCTTACGAAGTATCTTCTTTATGTTCTTGTTATCCGCCTCAACAACTCCATTTTCCTTGGGACGATACAGATTGGAGTTTCGATGCATAATTTTGAACTGTTGACATACCTCTTTCATTAAATGACTGTTGAGGTTAGCAGCATTGTCTGTGATGATCACCTTGGGAATTCCGAATCGGAAAATGATATTTGAATGAACAAAATCTACCACTGCCTTCTTGGTCACGAACTTGAAAGTTACAGCTTCGACCCACTTGGTAAAGTAATCAATAGCCACCAGAATAAATCTATGTCCGTTGGACGCGGCTGGCTCAATTGGTCCAATGACATCCATTCCCCAAGCAACGAAGGGCCAAGGTGCAGACGTTGTGTGCAACTTAGATGGCCGGTAATGAATCAAATCACCATGCACCTGGCAGTGATGACATTTACGAACAAAGTTGATACAATCTCGTTCCATGGTGAGCCAATAATAACCTGCTCGAAGTATCTTCTTTGTCAAGACATACTCGTTAATATGTGGCCCACAAACTCCAGAATGCACTTCATTCATGAGAGTTGAAGCTTCTTTAGCATCTATGCACCTCAACAGTCCTAGATCTGGAGTCGTCTTGTATAAGATTACTCCGCTCAAGAAAAATCCCCTAGCCAGACATCGAATGGTTCTCTTTTGATCACTTGTGGCATGTATCAGATATACCCCTGATCTGATGTATTCCTTGATATCGTGGAACCAAGGTTCATTATCGATTTCCTCTTCAACCACATTACAATAGGCATACTAATCACGAACTTGGATATGCAAAGGGTCGACGTATGTATTATCCGGATGGTGTAACATTGACGCCAGAGTAGCTAAGGCATCGACAATCTCATTATGAATCCTGGGAATGTGCCTGAATTCTACTGACCTGAATCGTTGACAAATATTATGCAGACACTATCGGTACGGTATGAGCTTTAAATCCCGAGTCTCACATTCTCCCTGAATTTGGTGAACCAACAAATCTGAGTCTCCCAAGACCAGTATTTCCTGAACTCCCATATCTACAGCTAACCTCAAACCCAAGATTCATGCTTTATACTCAGCCATGTTGTTGGTTCAATAAAATTGAAGCTGGGCTGTTACAGGGTAGTGTTCCCCTATTTCGGGGAGGAGTACCGCCCCTATTCTGATACATTTCATGTTAGCAGCTCCATCAAAGAAGAGCTTCCAGCCTAACTTTTCATCATGGTCAACCTCATCAACATTCATCACTTCTTCATCAGGAAAATAAGTTCTCAATGGCTCATATTCTTCATCTATTGCATTCTTGGCCAAATGGTCGGCCAAGGCTTGGGCTTTCATCGCGGTCCGGGTACATAGATGATGTCAAACTCTATGAGTAAAATCTGCCACTTTGCAAGTCTTCCTGGGGGCATAGGCTTTTGAAATATATACTTTAGAGGATCTATCTGAGAAATGAGGTAAGTAGTGTAGGACGACAGATAATGCTTCAACTTTTATGCCACCCAAGTCAGGGCGCAACATGTCCTTTCAAGAAGAGTGTACTTACCATAAGGAGTGAACTTCTTGCTGAGATAATAAGTGGATTGCTCCTTTTGCTGGTGATGTCGTGTTGACCCAATACACATCCAAAAGAATTATCCAGGACTGTCAGATAGAGAATTAGAGGTCTCCCAGGTTCTGGCGGAACCAACACATGTGGGTTTGACAGGTACCTCTTAATCTTATCAAATGCTTCTTGACACTCGTCGGTCCACTTGACTGCAGCATTCTTCTTCAGCAACCTAAAGATGGGCTCACAAGTTGTCGTGAGCTAGGCAATAAACCTGCTGATGTAGTTTAACCTTCCGAGCAAACTCATCACCTCAGTTTTATTCTTCAGCGGGGGTAACTCTTGGATGGTCTTGATCTTTGACGAATCCAATTCAATACCACGGTGACTAACCACGAATCCCAACAGTTTCTCAGACGGGACACCAAATGCATTTTTTGTTGGATTGAGCTTGAGGTTATACCGGCGGAGCCTTTGGAAAAACTTCCTCAAGTCCCTAACATGGTCGGCCAACTTCTTCGACTTTATGATCACATCATCTACATAAACCTCGATCTCCTTGTGTATCATGTTGTGAAATATGGTAGTCATCACCCTCATGTAAGTTGCTCCAACATTCTTCAAACCAAATGGCATTACACGATAGCAATATGTTCCCCATGGCGTGATGAACGCCGTTTTTTCTGCATCTTCCTCATCTATTAGGATCTGGTGATATCCTGTGTAGCAATCCACAAAAGACTCGATCTCATGCTTGGCACAGTTCTCAATAAGAATGTGGATGTTTGGCAATAGAAAACCATCATTCGGTCTTGCCTTATTAAGATCACGATAATCAACACATACCCTGGTCTTACCATCCTTCTTTGGTACTGGCACAATGTTATCTAACCAAGTGGGATATCGAGTGACCCGAATGACCTTTGCATCAAGCTGCTTTGCGATTTCTTATTTGATCTTTACACTCATGTCAGTCTTGAAATTCCTTAACTTTTGCTTGACAGGAGGGAATGCGGGGTCAATTGGCAATTTATGAACTACCAATCAGTGCTCAAGCCTGGCATGTCGTCATATGACCATGCAAAGACGTCTTGGTACTCCAATAGTTTTTTGATTATTTCTTCCTTGACTTACGGTTCCAAATGCACACTTATCTTAGTTTCCCTGACATTATCCTGATCTCCTAAATTGATTGCTTCCATTTCATTCAAATTAGGCTTTGGTTTCTCTTCAAAGTGTTTTAGTTCTTTACTTATTTCCTCGAATGTTGCTTCTTCATCATATTCCATTTCTTCATCATATTCTACTTCTTGGATCATTATTTCAGGTTTAGACTGGCTTTTAAGACTTGGTCGAAAATTGCTCATGAATGTCATGTCATTAGAACCAGCATAAAAAGAACTGTACAAAAGAAAAGAAAAACAAAATGAAAAAAATATTAGGAATAATGGAAAACAAAAAATTGCATTTCATTGAATATAAAGGATAAAAGGGTTTGACATCGAAATAGAGCAAAAAACAAAAATCTGGATTACAACTCCGGAATAACCCATATAACAGAAAGGAAAACAAAGCAAACTACCAAAACTCCTTCCGGGTGGGGAAAGGAGTAGCTTCCCAATTTCTAAGCTCCATGTTTGGCCCAACGAGCTGCACATTTGCTTTACTAGAACTTTCACCAATTTCTACCATATTAATTGTATTGGTAAAAAAGAGTTTCACACGTAAGCCAACTCTTGAAAACTCAGTCAGTTATGTGGACGCAGGAGAACACGATAGCTGGATGTAATTCTTTGAAGAGGTACGGAACAAAGAGGCACGATTCAATAAACCCTCGAGCTCATCAGCCACGGGAAACTCGCTCTAATCGAGACAAGGAAGGGACACGGTCAGAGTGAATCTAGACAGAGTTACGGATAGATTCAGGAATCCCCAATAAAAGCTCAGATGTTATGTAACCTTCACATAACAGTTACGGTTGCCCTTGGTAACGCCTCATTAATGTAATAATTAGTCATTAATGAGAAATTATTGCAAGAACCAAACGTTATATTAAGAAACCTCCTATATAAAGGAAGGAAATATAACTTGTAAGGGCATCTGATTCTCGAATACAATCTACTTTGCTTTTCTATATTTCTGCAATATTGTCTATTATTCGTTTCTCTTTATTTAGTATTATTTCCTTGATTATCAGTAACCCGTGTTCATCCTAGAAATAGCTTTGGTCAAAGAATCTAATTTTTTGGTTAAACAAATTGGTTCCGTTACCGGGAATTCTGATAATCTTTGTTCATTTTTTCATTGATATCCTCTAAAATGATGTCGAACTCCAACGACAACAACCTACAGAGGAATGGAACACCATTTCCATCACCTCAAGGAACCCCTCGTGTTTCAAGGGAAACGTCCCCAGAAAGATCTGACAACAACCACAATCATAATGAGCAGACGATAAACAAGATCGAATAAGGCAAATGATTGCAGACTACGTGGGACAAGCTTTGCAAGAATTTTCAAGGGGATTACCAACAGAACTTCCTACATCACTGACACCACCTCTAAACAATACAGTCACCGGGGAAAATCCTCAGTCTGGATTGGTAAATTTGGCAAAGGCGACACCCCTAACGAATCTCTCGAAGAAAGACCAGGTATGACTAATAGCTCTGAATTACAAAATTTATTGCTAACCATGCAGAAACAGATGAAGGAGCAGAACGATCACATCGAACAAATTCCTGGAGTACCGTCTATTATCAAAGGCATTAATGTTGATAGGTATTCTCAACAACCTTGGAAGCCAACTGCAGCACCCTTGCCTATACCCAAGAAATTTAAAATGCCTGACGTTCCCATAAATGATGGAACAACTGACCCACGTCATCATGTGACTGATTTCACTACTGGAGTAAAAGGCAAGGACTTAACAAAACAATAGATTGAATCAATCCTTGTCAAAAAATTTGGGGAAACACTTACCAAAGGAGCCCTAACCTGGTATTCTCTTCTCCTTGAAAATTCTATTGACTCTTTTGTTGAGCTTGCAGATTCATTTATTAAAGCACACTCTGGTGCAAAAAAAGTTGAGAAAATAATGGAAGACATATTCAAAATAAAACAAGGAGACACGGAACTACTCCGTGAGTTTGTAGACAGGTTTCAACGAGAAAGAATGCAATTACCCAGGGTGCCTGATAATTGGGCAGCCATGGAATTTGCAAGCAACCTAAATAATAAAAGTTCAGAAGCCACGAGACGACTTAAGGAAAGTCTAAGAGAATTCCCCGCTACAACATGGAACGATGTATATAACAGGTATAGTACTAAACTCAGAATAGAAGAAGATATCATTGCTCGTTCAAGAGATGAAGATCATTCCAGATCCAGACGTCCTGAATCAGACAGAAGATCAGGTAAAAACAGGTACGATCCTTAATTAGGACCCTCGGGACGTGATATTCGTCACATGTTCGAAAACACTAGGTCAGACTATAGATCACCAGGAAGAGACGTAGTCTCATCCTCATCTAGATCCAGAAAAGATCGAGATGAATGACCTAGAGGTAATACCCGAATTGGGGATCATACCTTTAATGTAAGTACTACTAAGCTTGTCTCAATATTGAGGAACATGGGAGACAAGGTTAAGTGGCCCAAAGAGATGCAATCAAATCCAAATAGAAGGAACCCAGATCACTGGTGTGAATTCCATAACGATCATGGGGACAGGACTGCGGATTGCAGATTTTTACAAGGTGAAATAGAACATTTATTGAAACAGGGACATTTAACAGAATTGTTTAGTGATAAAGGTAAACAAGCATATATGAAGAACATGCAGGAGCCCGCAAAGCCTCCTTCTCCAAAGCGAACCGTCAACGTGATACATGGAGGAGAGGAAGTAAACGGAATAGTTTGCCAATTAGCATCAAAGGTCACAATTACCCACGGAAAGCGGGTTCGAGAAGATCCAACTAAAGATGAAATAACCTTTGACGATGCAGATTTTGGTGGACTAATGCTTCCCCATAATGATGCCTTGGTAATATCCTTACTCATTCATGACACTAACGTTAAAAGGGTGTTGATTGATCCAGGTAGTTTAGTTAATATCATCTTGTTAAGAGTCGTGGAAGAAATGCTAATGAAAAATCTGGTGATCCCAAAGGCACGAGCCATATCAGGGTTTGATAACTCCACGGTGATAACCAAAGGAGAGATTGAACTTAGCACTTACACTGAGGGAGTAATTAAAAATGCTAAATTCCAAGTCATTGATACTGACATGGCTTATAATGTGATTATGGGAAGGCCTTGGATTCATGATATGAAAGCAATACCATCCACCTTACACCAGGTAATCAAATTTCCCTTAGAATGGGGAATCAGACAAATTAGAGGTGATCAACTGACCTACAGAAATATAAATTTCGTGGCACTTTATAACGAAAAAGGGACGGAAGAGCCAGAAGATAGAGAAATCTTTCAAACAGATGTCTCTAGCCAATCAGGTATGGAAAAAATTACTAACCAAATAGGTACGAAAAAAAGTAAATATTCAAACAAGTACGAAAAGAGACACCCGAGTGAAAGAGGATTCAGTCACCATGGAAGAAGCGCTGAACCATATAGATGTGGACTCTAGACCGGATGTCATTCACGAACCGGAAGAAGACAAACACGTCAAAACAACTACGGAAGAGCTCGAAGCTATTACATTGTTTGAACAAAAACTTGAACGGAAGGTGTATGTAGGCACGAGGCTGAGTCCCGATAAAAAAGGTACGTTAATTGACTATTTAAAGGCTAATGCAGACTGTTTTGCGTGGTCCCATTCAGATATGGCAAGTATTCCACCAGAGGTGATGATTCACAAACTAAATGAAGATCCATCCTTCGTACCTGTTAAACAGAAAAAAAGAAAGCAAGGACCATTCAAGAACCAAGTGACTGACGAAGAAGTTCAAAAACTCTTGAAAATTGGTTCGATACGGGAGGTAAAGTACCCTAACTGGCTAGCTAACACTGTGGTGGTACCTAAAAAGAATGGCAAATGGAGGGTATGTGTAGATTATACTGATTTAAATAAAGCATGCCCCAAAGATTCATTGCCCTTACCACATATAGATCAAATGATTGATATTAAGCTTTCTAGATGCATATTCTGGTTATAATCATATTAAAATGGATCCCTCAGATGAGGAAAAAACTTCCTTCATTACAAGCAGGGGGACTTACTGTTATAAAGTTATGCCTTTTGGCTTGAAAAATGCTGGAGCCACCTATCAAAGGTTAGTGACTAAAATGTTCCAAGAACATCTTGGAAAGGCGACGAAAGTTTATATTGATGATATGTTGGTAAAATCAACACAAGCGGAAGACCATTTCCAGCATCTCTCTACTACTTTTGATATTTTACGCAGGTATAGTATGAAGCTAAATCCAGAAAAATGCGCTTTTAGAGTGAAATCATGTAAATTTTGGGTTTCCTTGTATCGAACAGAGGAATATAGGTAAACCCCACTCAAATTAAAGCTATAGAAGAAATAGCTGATATTTTAACAAATAAAAAAGAAGTTCAAAGACTAACAGGGAGAATAGCAGCTTTGGGAAGATTTATTTCTAAGTCTTCCGAAAAAAGTTTTAAATTCTTCTCAGTTCTCAAAAAGCAGAATCAGTTCGAATGGACTGAAGAATGTCAGCAAGCCCTCAAGAATCTGAAGATTTATCTATCGAAACCACCGCTGCTTTCAAAGCCAAAAGAAGGGGAAAGATTGTACATCTACCTAGCTGTTTCAGAAATTGCTGTAAGTGCAGTACTGGTAAGAGAAGAAAAAGGTAAGCAATCACCTATCTATTATGTAAGTAAAACTTTGCTAGATGCTGAGACTAGATATCCACATCTGGAAAAGTTAGCCTTAGCTTTAATAATGGCATCTAGAAAATTACGACCATATTTTCAATGCCACCCAATCACCGTTGTGACCTCATATCCTTTAAGAAATATTCTGCATAAACAGGAATTGTCAGGAAGATTAGCCAAGTGGGCCATAGAATTAAGTGAGCATGAAATAATCTATCAGCCTAAGACTGCAATTAAGTCTCAAATACTAGTTGATTTTGTTGCTGACTTTAGTAATAGATCTATCCCTGAAGTAGAAAAAGAGTTACAACATTTTAACGGTTCTAATCTGGGCCTATGGACCCTATTCACCGATGGCTCCTCAAATATAAAAGGTGCTGACTTAGGCATAGTCTTAATATCACCCACGGGTGAAAAGACACGGCAAGCTATCAAGTGTTATCCTATAACTAACAATGACGCAGAGTACAAAGCTGTTATTATAGGGCTTGAACTCGCACGGGAACTCTCAATCGAGCAAATCGTGATCAACAGAGACTCCCAACTGGTAGTAAATCAGATGTTGGGGACTTACATCGCTCGAGAGACTCGAATGCAACAGTATCTTGAAAAAGCACGAGAGCTCGTGAGACAATTCAAAACATGGAAGGTAATACAAATACCTAGAGAGGAAAATGCAGAAGCAGATGCATTAGCTAACCTCGCAGCAGTCATGGAAGTAACAAACAAAGACAATGAAATTGTCATCCATCTATTCCACTCAACGATCGACCAGGACAGGAATGAGGTAACTTTCAACAACTTAACCTGGGACTGGAGAAACAAAATTCTTAATTTTTTGCAGAATGGCACCGTACCTGAAGATAGGAAAGAAGCTCAAGCACTTCTCCGCAAAGCTGCACGGTACTGCCTTATTCGCGACTCACTTTATCGCAAGATGTTCGGAGGACCCCTAGCTAAATGCCTCGGACCTAACCAAACGGAGTTTGTGATGAAAGAAGTCCATGAAGGACACTGTGGAAATCATACAGGAGCAAGATCCTTGGTAAAAACCTTAATCAGAGCTGGGTATTATTGGCCCAAGATGGAAGAAGAAGCCGAGAAATTCGTATCTAAATGCGACAGGTGCCAAAGGTTCTCCAATAACATGCATCGACCAGCAAAATTACTACATCCAGTTGTATCACCATGGCCCTTTATGAAATGGGGTATGGACATAGTAGGACCTCTTCCCCCGGCTAAGGGACAAGTACGTTTTTATTTATATTAACCGACTATTTTACAAAATGGGTAGAGGCTGAAGCATTCAAACATGTGAGAGAAAAGGAAGTAAAAAGCTTCTTATGGAGAATCATAATATGCCGCTTTGGTATACCAAGGGAGATCGTGTGTGATAATGGCCCACAATTCATAGGCTCGCGAATCACAGAATTCTTTGAAAGCTGGCAAATCAAACGTATCACTTCAACACCATATCATCCCGTGGCTAAAGGTCAGGCGGAATCAACGAATAAAATCATCATCATCAGCAACCTGAAGAAGCGGCTAGATAAAGCCAAAGGAAATTGGCCTGACGAGTTATCAGCGGTGCTATGGGCATACAGAACAACTTCAAAAATAGTCACGGGAGAGACTCCGTTCGCACTTATCTATGGTTTAGAAGCCTTAATACCTGTGGAAATCGGCGAGCAAAGCATAAGGTTCATGATAGCTACGGGAGAAGCAAACGACGATGAATTAAGGAATAATCTGGACCTGCTCGAACCACGAAGGGAAGCAGCATTAATACGGATGGCAGCCCAAAAACAAATAATTGAGCGCTACTATAACCGCAAATCCCATCTTCGGTACTTCAAGATTGGGGACTTCGTCCTCAAAAAAGTCTTTCAATCAACAAAGGAAGCAGGCACAGGAAAGCTAAATCCAAACTGGGAAGGACCCTACAAAGTCCGAGGCATAGCTGGGAAGGGCGCCTATGAGTTGGGAGCTATGGACGGCAGAGTTCTACCAACAAGCTGAAACGCCATCCACCTGAAGAAGTATTACATCTAAGGAAAAGAAGTACCCCCCCTCCCGTCAGGTATCACACGTTCGATTTTATTTTGAACATTTAAAAATTTTACTAACTTTTTTAGATGATAGGCATAAAGCTAACCCATCACCTGATGATGATATTAGACCTACAAAGACGCAAGGAAATAACAAAATTCCCGGTCTAGGGTTACACTTTCTGATGGACGTTTTAAAGGGTTAAGCAGTCATCATCTAAAAACCTATATACCTTCGAGTCCGAAATATTTTTCCTTTTCAGGCAAAGGACCACAAGGAAGGAATAATCAAGTGCTCGAGATCTCATTCTTCAAAGCTCAAACACTTGGGGGACTATACAGTATAGAAGGCTAAGACGAAGCAAAGAAGACTATCAGAAAGTCAAAAGCTCGAGCCCGAATACCCATCTACCCAACAAGACAAGTGATACGAGCAGAATCGAAAGAGATCAAAAGAGTCATCCAAATACAAATCCTAATGCAAAAATGCAAAAAACCATCGAACATATTCAGGTTTAAAGGAAAAATATTAGTCACGAGGAAGAAATGTACATCTTTATACTTATTCAAAAGTGTTGTAACAAAAACAGTTAGGGGTAAAAGATCATCATCAATGTACTCATTCAAAAACTATTATGATTAAAATTAGTTACGAAATCTTTGTACTCATATAGAAAACTGTTATCAAATAAAACAGTTATGGATGAAAGATCAAAATCTTTGTATTTGTTCAGAAAACTGTTATCAAATAAAACAGTTACGGATAAGAAAAAATTTCCCTCGTACTTATTAGAAAACTGTTTCTAACAAAAACAGTTGCGGGTAAAAACCCCAATTCTTATAATAACTGTTACTAATGAAAAGCAGTTGCTCCCTTGTATTTACTCGAAAAAACGATTACCTATGAAAAACAATTATGAAATACAAGTGTATATCAAATCTGTTAAATAAAAACAGTTGCAACATGAGTCTTAGACGATAATCGTAAACACATGTAAAATGTCGTGGAAGTTCAAACAAAAAACTTCCCTTAGACGTCTATGAAAAATTCCTATCACTCTATTGCATTACTATGAAGTTGAGACGTCTTCTTTATTAAGCATCAATAAAAAAGGGCCATATCTTATAAATAAAGCCTATCATAAACAAAGGCTTATATTTTGTACAAATACCGTGCCTACTATAAAAAGGTTCGAGTGATTTTAGCATTTTCATGCGAAAGTTTAGAGGTAAAACTAAAAACCTCAAAAAGCAAGACATGCAAAACTTAAGAGCAAAACAGAAGCTCGAAACAAAAAATTCATAAATTGCATTCATATCGAAAAGAGCGGCTACGTAAGAACTAAGTACTAACTAGTACTTAGCCGCATATAATAATTACATTTTTGTGCCCCTAAGTTGTCAGTTGGGGACTTCAAAGATCCAAATTTACCCCCGATGGAGCTGGGGGGTAACCACCTATACAATATAAAAAAAACAACAAGGAGAACTAATAATTTAATCTTCTTGTGGAGGAGGGATGACTTCTTCATTAACAGGAGGAACGGGAGCAACTTGAGGTGAAGAGGCACGAGCGGCAGAAGTTTCACCATCAGATGGAGAAAGATTAAGACCTTGTTGAGTCTTCTCCATAGCCTCTTTGCTTTTAGCTATTGTAGCGCTGAGGTCGAAACCTTCTTGACTCATCTCTGTCAATGTATCAAGGCGAGAATTCATATACGCCCAACTTACATCAACAACAGCCGCTTCTTCAAGATCGTTATAATCTTTTGCCCAAATTTGAAGCTCGGCTTTTGACCCATCCATCTCCGCTTCAGCAGCTTCATGGGCAGCCCTCAGAGGTACGCTCCTCCAAAATTTGGACTCTATTTAATGCATTACGCAGTTCTTCTTGAGTCCGGGAGAGTGATTGTACGAGCTCGCCAGAATATACCTCCTTCTGCCCTAGCAAATTCTTCAAGTTCCTGATCTCCTCCGAGGCTTGAGACAGTTGTTCAGCAAATGAGGATTCCAGAATGCTCTTATCCTTATCAGCCTGGTTTGAAGAAACCTTCTCCACCGCCAGTTCCGTTGCCGTAATCCTCAGTTGTCTTTTCAAGGTATTCCTCTCCTCCTCTAAGGCGTCCATATCAATTCTCAAGCTATCATACTGTGCCCTTAGATTACCAAGATCAGCCTGCAATTCTCTTGTTTCCTAATCCGAATTCGAGATCCTCTTCATAAGCTCCATACCAATAAGGTTGATCTATAAGAAGTAAACCAATTAGATATGACAAATTATTTAGACATGGTAAAATTCACATGTGGAAATGGAATTGCACCGTACCTTCAAGGAGGTATGCACCACTTCATTGGCCCAAGTAAGGGTTGTATGGCTAGCTAGCTTGGTTTTCTCCGTGGGACCTATCAAAGGTTTGAGCCATACCTCGGGCTCACTCGTCTTCTTGAAAAGACTTCCCTCAGCTGGAACCTCTATCATCACCCTTCGCATCTCCCTGCTGGAAGACCCCACTTCCCTAATGGAAGGCATGGAAGCAGGCACAGATGGGATAGCAGCAGGCACAGATGGGATAGCAGCAGGCACTGAGGGTTGGGGAACTGAAGAAGTCACGGAAAAAATAGCAGGCACGGAAGATTGAAGAATTGAGGAAACCGCAGGTAAAGATACAGCAAAAACCGTAATAGCTAAAAGAGCGGAGGAAACACGAGGAACCGATGAAACATCTTCTCTTAAAGAGTCAGGAAAAACAATAGCTAAAGAAACATCATCAGGAGAAAGATCAAAACCTTCATGGAACAAGTACTCAACATAATCATGAACAAGGGACTGTGAAACGTTTTCAGAGGTTAAGGGTCTAACTGCAGACACAGAAGGCAAAGTCATGAGTGTAGACTCGTCGTCCAAAACCACCCGCCTTCTCCGTGACCTGTGCACCAAAGCACCCTTCTTTTCTTCTTCTTCTTCTTCTTCTTCAGAACAGGACTCACCCATTTTCCTCTTCGAGGAAGACAAACTAACAATAATCTCTTGGGTCTGGGCCAGAGACATCTTTGGAATAGATGAATCAGACACCCCACGGGCAGAAAACCCTATCAAAAAGGGGAAGATTAAGCGAGAATAAAAGAAGGCTCTAGCAAGAAAAGAAGTAAAAAACTTCACTTACCGTGGGTCTTTACATGCCAACCGTACTTGCCAGCGAAGTACTTCCAAGACCTTTCTTCTAATGGAGCGACAAACAACAACTTTTCCACCCAGTCACGGATACCGGATACATTCTCAATAATATCCATGATTGCTGGAAGAAGAAGAAATAGATACGGTGTTAATAAAACATCTCAAAGAAAAAAATTGTGAACCAAAAATGTACTTACGTGCACGATTCCACTTCTCAAGGAAGGGAAGATTCTCTTCACCCACTAAACCAGCAGTGGGAACAGTGACATACCGGAGGTACCAACCTCTGTCCTTGTCATCATCAGGGGTTACCAACACTCTCTTACTTCGAGCAGCCAGAGTAAAAACCCCTTGACGAAATAGGACAGGAGAGTAAAGATGAATAAGATGGTTGAAAGTAAAAGGAACTGAGGCTAAGGAAGCTAAACTCCTAAGACACGCGACCACTCGCCACACAAGCGGACCAACTTGTCCCAAACAAATGTCGAAGAAACGACAGAACTCGATTATGACTGGATCAATGGGAGGTCTAAACCCTAGTGTAAAAGGATACGTATAAACAAAAGAATAACCCGTCTTATAAGACGTTATTCTTTGATTACCGTTGGGAACATAAACAGGGAAATCATACCTCGAAGAACAATCCCTACGAACCAGGGAAATATGACCCTCAATAATAAGGGTTGAATACCTCTCAACACTGTCGAAAGAAGAAGACTGGTCTACAAGAACTGGGTTTTCCCTAGTAACGACAAATTCAGCGGGAATAATTTCATCAACTTTAGGTTCACGAAGATGACCGTCTTTACCTCTAGATGAAGAACGAGAAGACTTATCCCTAGGAGAAACTAAAGACCTAGCGGAAGGAGGAGAAATTATATGAGAGGAAGAAGAATCTCTGGAAGGAGTGGATCCTAAACTCCTTAATCTACCGCCCCTCCGACTCCTAGTCGGGGCAGAAGAAGGTGTTAAGTTTTCCACATCTATTATTCTTTTAGGCTGATTTGATGAAGACATGTTTACAAAGGCAATGGAAAATTCTTTACAAATAAAGGAGACAAGTTATAAAAATTTTCGTGGAAGTAAAGAAAGGAAGAAGGGTATTTATACTTGAAGACGACCGTCAAAAATGGGAAAAATAATGATAAAAAGTCATAATTAAAGGTGTCACTTCGGGACTGACGCAACCGCAAAAAGCCCTAAAAGGTGCCGAGTAAATGAAGAACCAATCCGAGAAGGATATGAGCATTAAATGGAAGTGACAAACGACGACTATGTTCATAAAAAGATGCGATATTTCGAGGCAAAGCAGCGGCAAAATATTCCCGCCATAAATGAGTATCCACTTACCAAATATTAATCGATAAATATATGGTAAGTGGAGGGGACTATTTGTATTGGTAAAAAAGAGTTTCACATGTAAGCCAACTCTTGATAACTCAGCCAGTTATATGGACACAGGAGAACGCGACAGCTGGATGTGATTCTTTGAAAAGGTATGGAACAAAGAGGCACGATTCAATAAATCCTCGAGCTCATCAGCCACGGGAAACTCGCTCTAATCGAGACAAGGAAGGGACACGGTCAGAGTGAATCAAGACAGAGTTACAGATAGATTCAAGAATCCCCAATAAAAGCCCAGACGTTATGTAACCTTCACATAACAGTTATGGTTGCCCTTGGTAACGCCTCATTAATGTAATAATTATTCATTAATGAGAAATTATTGCAAGAACCAAACGTTATATTAAGAAACCTCATATATAAAGGAAGGAAATATAACTTGTAAGGACATCTGATTTTTGAATACAATCTACTTTGCTTTTCTATATTTATGCAATATCGTATATTACTCGTTTCTATTTATTTAGTATTATTTCCTTGATTATCAGTAACCCGTGTTCATCCTAGAAATAACTTTGGGTAAAGAATCTAATTCTTTGGTTAAACATTAACCTCATCGAACAGACTCTGGAACCTCTTGATCAGCCCTTCATCAACATCGACCACATGTTTTGGGACTGAGGATATTGGAGGTTTTGTGGCCCCCAGCTTGACAAAAGATTTGGAGATGTCTGGAACAAGCTTGGGGAGTGACCATACCTTCTGTTTCAAATTTTTAGCCCTTTTCACGTCCTTCTCTGAGGGCATGAATCCCAAACCAAACGTACCAAGATTTTCACGTAGACACACTGGATGCACGATGCCTTGTAGAGATGAACCCAGACCTTTGCCCGGCACAAAATCATTCTTCAGCATTTCATTTGCTACCATGAAGGACGCGGAGGGTAGCTTTGGACTTGGATTGCATTCTCCCTCAGGAATCTTCTCAACTGACATTGTTTCAAAAGTTTGGTAGAACCAAGGCCCTTTATCATCTTCAGCTTCAATAAACGGGACGGATGTGTCATTGTAAGCACATAAGTTCTCATCACCGGGCACAACTATTTCCTTCCTGTCCCACTCGAACTTTACCATTTGGTGCAGAGAAGACGAGACTGCCTTGGCAGCATGTATCCAAGGCCTGCCCAATAATAAGTTGTAGGAGACATCCACATCTAGCACTTAGAACTCCATAGTGAATTCAACTGGCCCTATTGTTAGTTCGAGCATTATATCTCCAACAAAATCCTTCCCCTCTCCGTCAAAATCTCGAACATATACGCTGTTCCTGGGGATCCTTTCAGTACCGATTTTTAACTTTTGCAAAGTAGAGAGAGGGCAAATATTTGCACTTGAACTGTTATCAACCAATACCCTCGAGACCATCGAATCCTCACACTTCACTATGAGATAAAGAGCTCGGTTGTGTTCTGTACCCTCCAGGGGAAGTTCGCCATCTGAGAAAGTGATCTTGTTTGCTTCGAAGATCTTGTTAGAAATCTTCTCCAAATGGTTCTTATCAGGAACATGGGCCTCATTCAAAATTTTCATAAGGGCCCTGCAGTGTCCATCTGAATGTATCAGCAAAGATAAAAGAGAAATCTGAGCTAGTGTTTTCTTTATTGCTCCACAATTGAATAGTCCTGCAATTGTTTTAGTAACTCTTCCGCCTCTTCTTCGGTGACTGACTTTTTTACTGGGATCTGGCTATCTTTGAACGACTTGGCTTTCCTCAACTCTTCTGGCGTAAAGCATCTCCCGAAACGAGTCAACCCTCCGGTTTCATTAACTTCTTCCTCCACTTATTACCCTTTTATATGTTACTATCACTTGTTTGTAGTTCCATGGAACATCTTTGGTATCAACTACTGGCAGCTGGGTTACTGGTTTAATGACAACAAGGGTAATAGGATCCCCTTTCACAACTATGACAAGCTTACTTGGGACCCCTGGCACTACCTCTTTTGGATTTTCCTGATTTGTCCCAATATCTTTTGATGGCCCTTTCACGACCAACACTGGTGGCTTCAGATTGAGCGAGATCGGTTTCTCTATCACCCCTTCAACTGTCAAGGGTGTTGCTTTGGTAGAGTTTGGAGCTTTAACCAAATTACTTTCACTGGCCTGAATCATCATGACGGACTTGGAAGACTTCCTCGGCTCCCCATCCTTATGAACTATTTCAATCATATGCGTCTCTGCGTGGGTTGGCAAAGGGTTTCGGTTGATGTTCGGAGCATCTAAGCTCTGAACTATGATTTGATTTGAATGAATGAGTTCCTGGATTGACCTTTTCAAATGCCAACACCTCTCTATATCGTGCCCTAGAGCATCAGAACAATATGCGCATCTCAGAGAATAATCAAGGTTCTTTGGAGGGGGATTCAGTATCTTTTCCTCAATCAGCCTCAAGACGTCCAATTGCCTCAACCTCTGAAACAAAATGGCATAGGACTCACCCAGAGGAGTGAAGGTTTATTTCCGCTGATGCCTCTCTCTCTTATACTCCGGCCTTGGTCGAAAATATGGACCAGTGGGGTTTCGGTAGGGTTGTAGGGGTGGATAAGTATTTTGTAAGCTGGAGCACGCCATTGCGGGTAAAAGGGGGTTGAGCATATGAGTATGCATGGTGAACATGGTAGTGGGGTGGTCTGGTGGTGGGAAATAATGCTGGGGTGGATTATATGGAGTTTGGATGTAGGCTGGAGGTCGGGGTCGAGGCTAGGTGTATTGATGAGGTGAACCCCTCGGGATACGCCATGGTCCGGAGACAACCATAGCGACATCTTCCTTCTTCTTCTTGCCTAACAAACTTCCGGTGCCACTCTGGATTGCCTGTGTGGTTACTTTTATAGCAGAGTAGCTCATGATCTTGCTCGTCTTGAGCCCCTCTTCCACCATTTCTCCCATCTTTACCATGTCATTGAAAGGCTTACCAATGGCAAAGATCAAATGGCCAAAGTAAGTAGGCTCCAGGGCTTGAAGAAAATATTCAACCATCTCATCTTCTTCCATCGAAGGATTGATCCGTGCAACTTGCTCCCTCCATCGGAACCCATATTCTCTAAAGCTTTCACTGGGCCTCTTTTCCACCTTGTCCAGAGATAGGCGATCTGGAACAATATCTATATTGTACGAAAAGTGTCGGGAAAAGGCCTGAGCCATATCGTCCCATGTGTACCACTTGCTGGCGTCCTGGAGGGTGTACTATTCTAAAGCTGCCCCACTCAGACTCTGGCTAAAGTACGCCATCAATAATTCGTCTTTTCCCACGGCGCCTCTTATTTTACCGCAATAACCTCTCAGATGAGCTACAGGATCCCCATGTCTGTCATAAGAGTCAAACTTGGGCATCTTGAACCCGAAAAGAAGTTGGACATCAGGGAACAAACACAAATCCTTATAAGTGACACTCACCTGGCTTCCTAACCCTTGAATATTTCTCAATGATAGCTACATACTCTTTACTTTCCTAACTATCTCCTCTTGCTCCGCGTTCTTGGGTGGTTTCTCAGTTTCAACATAAGGCTCGAAGTGAGGAGTGTAGGAGTAAGGATCTGGGACTTTGAAGGTGGGTTCGGAGGCATAGTATTGGGTATCTGGAGCTTGGAATGCGAGCTCACTAGAGGATCGGTGGAGGGTAGCTTGTGGAGGGGGTACAAAAATAGGAGTAGATGTCCGAGAAGGGTATGAGGTTGTTTTGGATGGTGGAGCATGAAACGTTTTGGACGAAGTGTCGGGGTAGGCGTGGTAAGGGGTGAAGCCTGGTTCATGTTGTGGGGAAAGCTCAACGGTATTGGGCATCTGGGCTTGGGATAGTGGTGGAATGGAAGAAGGGTTTTCTGAATAGTTGGTATGAAATGAAGGTGGAGGGTGTCCCTTAATCCAGGCCTGATACGTTTCCTCCATATGATATTTTAACCTTCGGACCTCCTCTTTCAGTTCTGGTTCTGATTCAACAATTTCCCTCGGCGGGTCTACAACTCATGTGTCTGTTTCTTTGCTAGTCATGACTATCTGGCGCTTCGACCTGGTGTTGTATGGATGACTTGCCAGGATGCAAACAAACTAACCACATTCCTGTGATTAAATAAAGGTAACAGAGAAAAACAAAACAAAGCAACCATGTTAGCATTAGGGAATTTATTAAATAATAATATCACGCTGCGTGCAATTCACCTAGCAACAATTAACAGTTCTAAAATGGTTTTGAGGGTCGTAAGATCATATGGCATCATCCCAATCTTCTCCACTCTTTTCTTTTGATTTTTCTTTTGCACCCCACAATTATGTCTCTTTCCTTTAACTCTCAAAATGATTCGATCGAACCCGATGTAGGTTGCCTACTTATCATGTTCCACATGAATAAGACCAAGCGTAGTTCTAGAAAATTGATGAAATCTTTTGGATTTTTCATTTAAAAACTTTTTGATTTTCACAATACAAAGTGGGAAGTGCGATAATGAAAGACTCGACAGACTCAACTATACTACGACAGACTCTAATACTACCTGAAGGACTTAGTACTTCTGGAAAAGACACGAAAGTAAAAGACAACATAAGATAGACTCAAAACACATAAATAAAAAGCCTCCTCAAGCTGCTCCCGAATGCGATTTTCCTGGCTGGGATGGGTCTGATGAGGATCCATAGGGCCCCGTCAATACGGCCGCATCTAAACTCGGTATTATACCCTACAAGGACACCTCGAAGCTAGGAATGAGAACCCTGGAATGTGCGCCTTCATCTTGAATGTTGACTCTAGTAAGGTACTCTGGTGCTGTCCCATGTTCTCTACCAACCCTGCCAACTGTGATCTCAATGACTGAAGTGTAGCTCGAACCCCAACCCTTTCTGCTGCGTGTGCCTCCTATGCCTGTGTAAATCGATTCAACTGTCTGAGAAATATCCGTGAGGTGGTCTCCTCGTCAAATACTCCTCTAACACGTTGGGTAAATGGTCTGCTAACTCCCCGCTGAGTAGACTGTAGACATATAAAATACTCATGGGTATATCCAGGTGAATGCGAGTCATTCGCTAAAGTGTCTCTACCCATCTTCGTTGCATGGCGCCAATAGGTCTGAATGTCAACCTCCTTGTGATCCATAGTGTCAATCTCCCTAATAAATTCACGAGAATCGGGGATGTAGGGGACTTTTATCGCCTTCCTAACTGACGCATCACTCTAGCAGGGGTATATGGTCCAGTACACCAAAGTCCAATCAATACCAATAAATCCTGCACGCGGGACCCTGCTAAGATCACGTCCAAATCAATCCAAAGGTAGGACCACAAAATCTTATCCTCAGTCAAAGATCCTAAATAATCAGTCCAAGCCTGAACTCCGAGTGGTAAGGCAAACTTATCGAACGTCATCTGATGCTCGATGCACTTCACTCAATCCCTCAAGCAACGATCAATCACATCTTTCTCAAACAGAGGGGTGGGATGTAGATGCTCTAGCAGCCACAGCTGCAGCAACAAGTTACTTCCCTCAAAGAAGTCACACCCTTTTTTTACCAACCTCACTAACCCCCTTAAAATAAATAAAGTGATTTGTAAAGTTCAAAAAGGGTTTTCAATTAAAAAATGACAATAATTTGTGTTCAAAAGGATTATTCAGATTCACCACCTGACATTTGATCTCGGTGTGTCAGGTCACCATTTTTAGAAATTAATTTTTCTTTGAAAACACTTTGGACTCCAAAACTAAGTCTGCACCAGAGTCCTCAAGGGGGTTCATTTGACTCGGGGAGAAAGTGTTAGGCATTTCCCGAGTCCCGTGAAAGTCACAGTTGCATAATCTATCTAGTTAGCTTTTAAACTATTCAAATTGAGGTAAAAATAAATACATAAAAGAAAAATAAACACACAAAAGGCTCGAGGTCATTCCTACCTAATAAAATAAAAATGAAAAATGAAAACAAAAATACTACGAGTTCTACTTTCGGCCTCCAAATAAAAATACTTTGGGGCATATCCCGGATAAGTATATACAAATTTTGCGGAGCATTCCGCGGATAATAAACTAAAAGAAACGACATCTTTCCTCAAATAAAAATGAAATAAAGAAAACCTAAGATTTACTTACCCGAGTGTGGTCGGCCTAAACATGCTAATAGCGAACAAGATATCAGAAGTAAAATAAAACTACAAAAAAACAAAAGAAATAATTTCATGCTCATTCCCTTTTTAATTTCTTGCTTCATGCATTTGATCAAGCCTGATTCCTGAAGGATGAACAAGTTAATCACTAATGGGCTTGACCTTTTCCCCATTCCCTACAGTTCAATTTTTCAAACAAATACTAACATGAATTCAACAAAAGCAACACATAATGTTTGAGCAAATAGCAACCAAGTAATTAATGCCACACGATCGAGGAGAAATGAAAAATTAATAAAGGGAAATGAACCTGAAGCACTGGAAGAGCCATTAAAGATCTCTCCCCACCCCAAGTCTTCATCCTATCCTCAACTAAACTGTGCTCTATCCCGAAAGTTCATAATTTAATTACGTGAATCAATTGATCTATTTCCTTTTTAATCCAATATTTTAATCAAGTTAACCACAAAGCACTAAAATAATCCACTTCTTTGGCAGCACATTACAACAATTAAAATGAGACTATACACGTAGGAACATTAAATAGAACAGTTGAAAGCATACCTAAAGTTTACACGACCATACACCTAACACCTCACTTTCAAATCTCATAGAGCCCAAAAAAATGAAATCATCACAAATTTCTATCAAGATCAGACATATATGCAACGTGAAATATAAAGAAGGAAATGACATTTAGAGCATGAAGCAACTGGCACAACCAGTGGACTTCCTTAATCCCAAATCATGTATGATGTTTCCATTTTCAACTAGAAGCAATTTAATTACGGCATGAGAAATTAATTATAATTAACAAGACCTCCCTCTCACTTTAATTTCACCAAAAGCACTTACTTACAAAGAGAGCTTTTAACCATAACTCAATCCAAATAAATATTCTAAGCACTAACATACCACGTCTGGGACTCTCCAAAATCATCACATAGCTAATATTAAAAAAAACATATGATAAATCTCACTTTCAAATCATTTTACTCATTTAACATGAAAAGACACGATGAAGAACCACCACCCCACCATGAAAGAAGAAGCTATGAAAGTAAACTTCAAATCAATGAACATGAAATATGCTTCACGCAGTTAATTCATTCATGAGATCAAACCACGTCATGGAGATTTCAACTAAGCAAATGACTTAAAAATAAGTAAAATCACGATTTCGGCATATATGGAAATATGTCAGTTTATAGAGGTGAAATTTCCTACACATGGTCCATATTATAACAAAAAAGAATTGACAATAAATACCGTTGTTTCGGCATTTTAGCAATCTGATGCAGATCCACACAAAACACAACAATAACGCAACTACGCTAATCCAACTTAATAAAATCCCAACGCTTTGTAAGCTATTCAAGACTGGACGTAACGAGCCTAATCAAGATTAATTTCAGCATCTCAAGCCATCTCCATTTTTGCAATCGAGAAATAAGAATTCGAAAGCAGAAAAATATAAAAAGTAAATAGATATCTATATTTATTTATTTTTTTCCTGGAATTCAAAGAGCCGAAAAAATAGAAGAAACTTGAAGAAGTTTTAAACCCTAGTTTTTTTTTTCTCCCTTTTTTCTCTATCCAAAAATCCCCTCCTAGAAAATCTCCAAAATGAGAGTATTTATATGAACTCTCGAAGTTTCTATCCTTATCCTCCAAGAAATCTCCAAAAATCACTCCAAAATCTGAAAACTCTCGGAAATTTTTCATAAAAACAAAAACTAAAAAAATGGAAGGCGTGGATGGGATTTCACTCACATCCAACATCTCCCATTTATCCAAGATCCGTTCAAGAAAACAAAAGCGCGTGAGGAGGGTGAGGATGGTTCAATTTGGGTGAAATCGTTTGGGAATATTCTGAGTTTTTTTATGATTGCTACGTGGAAGAAAGAGAAGATCAGAGAAAAATTTGATCACACCCAACTATGCCTTATAAAAGACAAAGCGGTCGTTGCAAAAATAATCCGGTTTACAAGTCCGGAGTCGAATCCTCAAGGAACTAACCTACCTATTACAACCCTTAGTGATGCTAATATAAGCTCAGACAATTTCCGGATGCAAGATTTTTATCAATAATTATTGGGATTTGTTAACTGAAAGAAATGATATTAAAACTAACAATATTCAAGATTTAAAGATAACTCAATGGTAGAAAGATCTATGGTATTAACTTCCCCAATTGCTATACTAATTCTGACTCTTTTGATATAATCTCAACGTATTAATCTGTGAGGATTATGAACTATGGGTTACAGTAATTATCTCTCGATTAACTACGGTAATTTACTAGAGCATTCTCTCGAACTGCTCTAGCTGATAACTTATGCAGCACTGAATTATCCCACCAAAGTTTCTTTATTTCTAACCCCACTTTTAAATTAAAGTAATGAACCTCTTCAATTACCCTAAAGTGGTGTTGTTCAACAACAACCTAACCTAGTATTCTTTCTCACGCAATACAAGGCAGTTAGAGACAATTAATCAAGGGCTCATTCAATTAATCACCATACAAAACATCGTTCAACAATCATAGATTAAACCCGGCTCGATTATAACAAAATTGAGTCAAAACTTCATCTAACAATTGGTTCCATCAACCCTAGACGGATTGTTTTGCTACTCATGCTAAAACACAAAGAAAGCATAAAATAATTCATAATTCCCAAAATAATGACAAAAATGGAGAATAGAAAAACTCTAATTGTAGCTTGCTCTTCTCACACTTGTTCTTGCCTCCAAAGTGAGTCTAAAACTAGCTTAAAACTTTCTTGGACGAGTTTATAGGGTTTAAATAGGGCTAGGCTAATTTCTCTCATTTTTACACTTAGGCCCCTGAATTTTCTGGGCATTTCAGGACTTGACCGCGGCCGCGGCAGAACGCGGCGCGACCGCGGTGACTTGCGTATTTTTTGCCTCGTGTTGTTTGTCCCACCGCGTTCCAGCCGCGGTCGCGGTGGGCTTCAGTCTAGCCATCCTTCGCCCTTTTCTTGCTTCTTTTTACTTGGGTTCTTCTTGATTGGCCTTATATTCCCGTGGTTGACTTCAAAACGCTCCTAAGTATCTTCCGAACGTGGATTATTTCCTGCAAAGCATAAAAACACTATTTAGAGCATTTTGTTGTCATTTTTGCACTTAAAACAACACTAAAGTATGATTCATTAAGAGTGTAAATAGCGTCTATATAGCCTACTATCAACACCCCACACTTAAACCGTTGCTCATCCTCGAGCAACAAAACCACACTCTACAGGCCTAATCATCACAGGATACCTTCCCTACTCTTTATACCCGGAAGACTTCACACATGTAGACTCCATCAGCGCGACATCCTAGCCTCGAGAGTGGACCCTTTATAGCCACGCAATACCCTTAACCGGCTCTCCTACTCTTAGTCAGAGGTCCAAACTTACCTTCCCTTCATGAATCATGTGCCTACTCACTACAAAAGATACTTATATTATTTACAAATCACACACTGAGGAACTCGAATACAACATTTCACTCACCCTCAAAAACAAATTCTTATGCCACAAATAACGCATCATAGGCTCGCCCATAGTGTAATACTCGACTAATCCAGCTCGTTCGGTCTAGAATCAAATAGGACTTTATTTGGTTGTAATGTTGGCTGCGGGACGGGTAGGATACATATGGTTATAGTGGCTGCACCTTCCTAAGCACCCCACTATATTGTGTACTTTTAAGCTCTTGATTTTGTCAAACCTTCATTCCACCATTACATTATTGTGTTAACCCCTTATTCTTTTAAGCACACTCTTTCTTTTAATATCCACCACCAATTTGAGACTTCTTTTTTTTTCTAGTGGACTATAGTATTTCTTATCAAACAGTGCACTTTTTTTTTCTTTCCATGTCCCCTTAATCCCACTTAAAAACCCAACCAACCACCCAACACTTATAAAAAAAAATTCTCATATCCATTACACTTCGGGTGCTTCTAAGAGGTGATAAGGTTCAACAAGATAGGCTATTTAAACTTGGGTCAGGTTTGTAATGTGGTTGCCAAGGAAAACAGGCTTACAGGCTCAACGGGGTTGACTAAGGTATATACACGTAGGTGGGAGAAAGCATATATAGAAAGGTTAAGAAAAAAAATGCCTATATCACTTTCCATAACAAACAAGACTACCATTTCGCTTTGTACGCACACATGCCAAGTTCTAGGCATTGAATGTTAACACAGAATATACAAAGCCTCACTCACACATGGCACATGAGTCAATTCAGTTAGGATCATCAGACACTCTGCTCTAAGCACTTGAGCCATTCAGGAACACACAATTTAAGGCCTTATTAAACTAAAGAGCCTAAGTGTCACACTAAAACAATCTTTATTTCAGGTACCATAGAGTTAAGGGGACCTATTTCCATTTTCGTTTCTCGCCCAAGACTTCCTAAATAAAAAGAGAAAAAAACTAACTATACCTGGTTCAAATGTAAACCCTTGGAAAAGAACCGTGGTATAAAGAAAAACCAAGGGGGAATTGATACACTACCTAACAAAGAAAAATCTTTTTGTGTTTTCTTTAGACTCACTTACCTCAAGAAACAGGTCCATCGTCGGTAAAAGTCCAACATAATTTCTCTTTTTTTTTATTATTCGACTCAAGTACCTCAAGAGACCTGTCGAAAGGTGTCAGTCTTCGGGCCGAGTCGACAATAATAAATAACAAAGAAAATTATAAAACAAATCAAACTACCAATAAATATACACATGTACATACAACAACAACCAATATCCCCCACCCCACACTTAAAGAATTGGCATGTCCTCATGCCATAAACAATAAAGCACAGTGAGGTAAGGAGACTTCCCTGGTGTCTAGTCCTGGTCGGAGATGGTGCCCGGGTCGAGACGACAGGCACATCGTATCGCGCGTAGCCAACCCATGGTCTTCTTTTCTGACTTCGCACTCTTAGTGTATAGAGTGTCAACTCTAACAGTGAGGTCATCGATCGAGGTGCGTAAGCCAGCTAAATCTTGCTCCATGGCTGACATTCGGGTGCTCCGCCGAGGCCGAGATTGACCCGCCTCATTAGGAACTTGAACTGGTGGGGCAGCGGCATGCATATCCTAGTCCTCATCATCCACATCAATATCCACATGCTGCTCCTTTCCAACTGTGATTTTATTAGCCCTGAAAGGGGCCTTCTTTGCGAGCTTCCCATCGAAGATGCGATTTTCGAGAACATTTGCAGCACGGCACAGCCTAGTGACCAATGAGGGGAAGTATAACCCTTTGACTGTCTCCATGGATCTAATGAACATTTCATCATGGATTATACGGGCCACATCGAAGTCATGATGGTTGACAAACACCAAACAGCCACTGCTCGGGGTGCATTTACATCTGTGGTGTTGCTGGAGGGCAGCAGTCGGCTACAGATGATGGTGAGCCAGCATTTAGATTCCCAAGTGAGGTAGAGTGATGCCAGGATTTATCCAGATAGGTTCCCCTACGAAACATATTATCCGAACAATAAGTTTTCGCATTACAGGTGGTGTCTGATAGGTCTGGTAGTAGTCCACCTCTCCTGAGAAGACCGGTAGCCTGTATGCTCGGCGTATTGCTTCAAGGGCTACATTTACCCATGTCCGTCAAACTGTGACCACCCTATTATCATGTTCCGGGCAATTCGCATAGAATTCCCCGACCATCAAAATATTTTCCTCCTCTGGTTCATCAAAGAAAACGTGCAGCTGGCGTCTCCTCAATTCATTAAACATCTTAGGGCTTTCAATCTGCAGGATGGACCTGTCAATAGGTACTTCATGCACCATCTTCCGGGCTGCCTTTGCTTCGAATCTCTCTTCGGCTGCCTTTGAGACAAACCGAGTATTGTCAAACTGGCTTGCACTAGCCGGGGCTCGAGCCCTGGATGACCCTCCTAGGCCGCTGGCGAAGGAACCTGCAGTCCTTCTTTTTCTGGACCGATGCATTGGACCTGACAAAACAAGGTGTATTATTAATGAGGGTTCGGGTGGTTACTCAGACTTCCCCACCACTAGGGTTACATTACCAATTTCAGCTCAATGGGGCAATTTTTCAAACACATGGTGTGCATAGAACTAGTCATGCCTATATTAACCATAGAAGTACAAACCCTCCCCAAATTCAACCACAATCCTCTAGTAACATCAACCCCAACATAATTTTCACCCAACAATGCCAATATTTGTTACACCAAGTCACACCACGTTGATATACAAAAGAAAAAAAAATTCTAATCTATACATGGTAGAGATCTACCATTAAAATACATAAAAAAAAAGAAAATAGAATAAATAAAAGAAACTAAGAGAGAATAAAGAGGAGAGACTTACTTGAATATGGGAGTGGAGATAAGCCAGGTGGTTGGGGGAGTGGAGATGAGAGAAGAGAGGTGTGAGTTTGGGGTGGAAGAACGAGAGAAGAGGGAAGGGGGGATGAACCATTGAGGAAGGAAAAGTGAAGGAGAAGAGGTTTTGGGGATTTAGGGCTGGGAATTTGGGGGGGAGTTAGAAGACGTTGGGGAAGTGGGGGAATATGGGGGGGAGTTAGAATATTAGAAGAGTAGGGTGGGGGAAAAAAAGGAAATAAATAAAAATAAAAAAATAAAAACGTACCTAGGCGGACAGTGAGGCAAGGACTTGCCGCGGTCGTGCCGCAGCCATGGTGAGTCGAACCAGAAAACTTGTTACCCGCCGCGGCCACGCCGCGGCCACGCTGCGGTTTGCCGTGGCCGCAGTGATGGTGTTCCGAGTTTGCTTTGTTTTTTTCTCACATTTTTACCCAACCAGAGTTGTGTCTTGACCCCGTCTTCCCCCAATATGCACTAATCGTTCCATGTACACTAGTAAATGGATTAATATCATATACATCAATTACAACAACAACACAAAGAGAAAACAAAAGAAAAACATGGGTTGCCTCCACAAAGCGCTTAATTTAACGTCGCGGCACGACGAATACAACAATCAATGGGTTGCCTCCCATGAAGCGCCTGATTTACTATCGCGGCATGACGCAGACTCTCGCTATCACTCCTTATTTGTGTATTGGGATCCTCCAAGGTTATCACCACGCTGTCCCCTTTTTCTTCATGCATTCCAAGGTAATGTTTCAATATCTGCCCATTCACTGTGAATTTGTTCGTCCCATCTTCTGATTCGATCTCTATAGCTCCACTTGGGAACATTTGCACCACTTTGAACGGTCCTGACCATCGGGACTTCAACTTACCCGGGAACAACCTCAATCTTGAGTTGTATAGCAGCACTAATTCGCCAGGTTTGAAGTTCTGATCCAAGATGTGCTTGTCATGCATCAATTTCATCCTCTCTTTATATAGTCTAGAACTCTCGAATGCGTGGAACTGGAACTCCTCAAGCTCATGCAACCCATTAACTCTGTTGGTGCCCACTGTTTCCATGTCTAAGTTCAACTGCCGCAATACCCATAGTGCTTTATGTTCGAGCTCAACCGGGAGGTGGCATGCTTTACCAAATACCAACTTGTATGGTGACATACCAATTGGAGTTTTGAAGGCTGTGCGGTATGCCCACAATGCATCATCCAACTTCTTAGCCCAATAAGTTCTTGTTTCATTCACTGTTTTGAGAGGACACTTTTGATTTCTCTATTGGACACTTCAATCTGCCCGCTTATTTGTGGGTGGTATGGTGAGGCTACCTTGTGGCAAAATCCATATTTCTCCAACAAGCGTGCAAATGCTCTATTGCAAAAATGGGGGCCACCATCACTGATTATGGATCGGGGGGTGCCAAAACGTGTGAAGATGTTTTTCGTTAAGAAACTGGTCACCCCCTTCGCATCATTGGTTGGGAGAGAAACTGCTTCGACCCACTTAGAGACATAGTCAACGGCAACCAGTATATACTTGTTACCGTATGTCAAATACTTCCACCTCTTGGATTGTGGTCATTGGAATCTCATGACGACGGGATATGTTGCCCGTCTTCTGACATTCATCACAGCTTTTGACCCAAGCATGGGCATCCTTGAACAATGTAGGCCAGTACAGTCCTGATTATAGCACCTTTGCTGCTGCCCGAATTCCTCCAAAATGTCCACCATATAGCGAAGTACGGCATTCCAGCAAACAGAGGGTTGATCTTTCTCCGGGATACACCGCCGGATCATATCAAAACATATTTTTAACAATAAAGGCTCATCCCAATAATAGGCACGACAGTCCCGGAAAAACTTTTTCTTTTGAATTGAGGAGAAATCATGTGGTACTGTACCGCATGCCAAGTAATTAGCAATATCAGCATACCATGGTGCCTATTCCATTGTCACAGCAAGTAATTTCTCATCCGATAAAGTCTCAATGATATCTTCAACCTCTATTCTATTTTCTGCCCCTTCCAACCTCGAGAGGTGGTCTGCCACTTGGTTGTCTGTCCCCTTCCGGTCACGAATCTCCAGGTCAAATTCTTGTAGCGACAGAACCCGACGAATCAGGAGGGGCTTTGACTCCTTCTTTTCTATCAAGTATCTAATGGTTGCATGGTCAGTATAGACAATAACTTTTGAGCCAATCAAATATGACCTGAATTTGTTGAAGGCAAACACTACCGCGAGCATTTCCTTTTCAGTGACCGTGTAATTCAGTTGTGCACCACTAAGCGTCATGCTTGCATAGTAAATTGGGTGCATAATTTTCTCCTTACGCTTCCCCAAGACCGTTCCTACCGCAAATCAGCTCGAATGGTTGCTCCCAGTCGGGTGCAACAATGATGGGTGCGGTCACCAGTCTCTTCTTCAGCTCCTCAAATTCCAACCTGCAAACATCAGAGAACACAAAGTGTTGGTCATTTTCAAGCAGCTTACATAAAGGGTTAGCAATCTTTAAAAAATCCTTGATGAACCGCTTGTAGAATTCGGCGTGCCCAAGGAAAATCATCACTGCTCTCACCAAAGTGGGTGGTGGGAGCTTCTCAATTACGTCAACTTTCGCATGGTCTACTTCAATCCCCTTTTTGGACACTCTATGTCCCAGCACTATTCCTTCTTGTACCATAAAATAGCACTTCTCCCAGTTCAGCACCAGATTTGTCTCCACACATCGTTTGAGCACCCTTTTGAGGTTATGGAGACAACCTTCGAATGAATATCCTACCATGGAGAAATCATCCATAAACACCTCCATAATGTCTTCGACCATGTCGGTAAATATGGCTAACATACACCACTGAAATATGGCCGGTGCATTGCAAAGTCCAAAGGGCATTCTCCGAAAGACAAAGATGTCATACGGGCATGTGAAGGAAGTCTTCTCTCTATATTCCAAGGCTATTGATATTTGACTGTACCTCGAGTATCCGTCCAAGAAACAAAAATGGGATCGCGCAGCTAACCTGTCCACATCTAGTCAATGGAGGGTAAGGGGAAATGGTCCTTTCGGGTGGCTGCGTTTAGTTTCCTATAATCCATGCAAATCCGCCACCAGGTGACTGTACGAGTTGAGATCAACTCGTTCTTCTCATTTTGTACAACAATCATTCCGCCCTTTTTCGGTACACACTAGACGGGGCTCACCCAATTGCTGTCAGAGATGGGAAAGATGATGTCCGCGTCCAACCACTTGATCACCTCCTTTTTCACTACCTCTTTCATATTCGGGTTCAGCCTTCGTTGATGTTCCCTGGAAGGTTTGTGCCCTTCTTCCAGAAGAATTTTGTGCATACAGAAGGCTGGGCTGATACCCTTTATGTCTGCCATGGTCCAACCAATGGCAGTTTTGCACTCTTGCAACACTTTCAGTAATTGTTCTACCTGCACAACTAGCAAGCCAGATGATATGATAATAGGCAAAGTAAAATTGGGACCCAATAAAGCATACCTGAGGTTAGCTGGAAGTGACTCCAGCTCCAGTTGTGGTGGTGTCTCAATCGATGGTTTCGCAGGTGGTGTAGCTCTCTCTTCTAAATATAGGGGCTCAAATCGAGGTTCCCTCTTCCAAAATCCTTGGCCTTCAGGGCCATGACCCACTCTTCCAGCCCTTCGCCATCCATTTCCTCTAAATTTGTCAAGCAGGCTCCCAATGGATCTTTGGCATTAAGGGTCTCATCTTCGTCATGCAAGATCACATCTACCGCCTCCACTAGTGAGCAATTTGCATATTCACTAGGTCTCCTCATGAATTGTTGGACGTTGAATATCACTTCCTTATCGTTCAACCTTATTTTTAATTCCCCAGCCTCGCAATCAATCAGTGCTCTCCCAGTGGCTAAAAATGGCCTTCCCAAAATGATGGGAATCTCCTTGTCTACTTGGCAGTCCAGAATAACAAAGTCTGTCGGGAATACAAACTTCCCCACTTGCACCAGCACATCATCAAGAACTCTTGTCGGTCTTTTAACCGTGAGGTCAGCCAGTTGCAACAGCATCGAAATCGGCCTAGATCTGCCAATGCCACACTTTGTGTAGATTGCCAAAGGCATTAAGTTTATGCTGGCTCCTAAGTCACATAATGCTTTTGCAAAAGCATAACTCCCAATGGTACACGGAATAGTGAATCTACCTGGATCAGACATCTTTTGAGCCATGGGTCTGGTCAGTACCGCACTGCATGTCTGTGTCAGAGTTACTATGGACAGGTTCTGAAAGTCAAATTTCCGCGACATCGGGTCCTTCATCATCTTTGCATATCCTGGCATTTCCCTCAAAGCATCCATCAGAGGAATATTCAATTGAATTTGACGAAGCATCTCCATGAATTTCCTGTATTGTTCTTCTTTCTTTGGTTTTGCCAATCTCTGAGGGAATGGTGCTAGCATCACTTTTTATCCACTAATTGATGGCTGTTCTTTGTTGGATTTCTGTGGCACAAGAGAAGCCACTTGTTCTGCAACTTGTTCACTTTCTTTGGCCTTACCCTTTTCAACTTTGACCTGTTCAACAACCACTTCCGTGAGTTCTGCTGATTCATCTATCTCTACTGGAACTGGAATGGCTGGAGTAGTCTCTCTTCTGGGTCGAGCAACCTCTTGCTCCCTGTCTAAATCTCTCCCATTCCAGAGACTGACTGCCATTTGTTGATTCGGGTTTTGCTCCTTTGGGTTAATGTTTGTGTCGGCCGGCAATGCCCCCTGGGGGTGGTTATTTAAGGCCATGGACAGCTATCCCAGTTGAGTTTCAATCCCCTTAATTGCTGAATCGTGTACTGCTAACTTTTCCTACATCTTACTGTTCGTGCCAATGAGTTGCTGCAGCATACCCCTGATCTCCACCATATTGTTGTCTTGTTGTTGATGAGGTGGTTGATATGTCAACTGTTGCTGGTGCTGCTGCTGATAGCCCTGTTTTCTCTGATATGGAACCACTAGGCCTTGTGGTCGTACACCTCCAGGTTGTGGCATGTTAGGATTCTACTGCTGGTTGGGTGCTTGCCCCCATTGTTGTCCTCCTTGCCTCTGACCCCTAAAATCGTTAACATAATTCATATCCTCTCTGGGATCCTGGTTGTCACCTTCTCCTCTCCATGAACACACATAAGACTGATTTGATGCAAGGGGTACACAATCCTCCATTTGTTGTATCAATGATATGCACTTGCTTTGTACCCATCTAGTCAATCTTCTTCATCAGTATATTCATCTGAGTCATGAGTGTGGCTATATTCTCTGCATGTGAATTATTTGGGTCAAGAGGAACTAAATGCACTATTGGTGTCAGGTTCGTACCTTTTATCATCCACCCTGAATTCTAAGCCATCTTATCAAGAAGGATTTTGCACTCAGTGAATGTATTGCTCAGAAAAGCACCCCTAGCTGAAGCGTCTACATTTGCTTTCAAATTGTCCGCTAGCCCCATGTAGAATCTCTGGCGAGCATCTGGTCTGGAATACCATGGTGAGGACACTTCACTAGAATCCCTTTGAATCTTTCCCAAGTTTCCTGCAAGGTTTCATTGGGCTTCTGCTTGTACTGTAATATCTTGTCAATATGTACAGTCTTGTTGGGAGGGTAGAACTTGTTCAGGAACTGCTTGAATAATTCCTCCCAAGTGGCAATGGAATTTATTGGGAGTAAATTCAGCCAAGTTTGAGCTTCCAGTCACTGAGAACGGGAATAGTAGCAGCTTGATGGCTTCTAGGGTCACATTTGGCTGCCTTTGGGTCACACAAATCGACAGAAAACTTTCCAAGTGTTGTTGAGGGTCTTCAATGTGTGACCCGGAGAACAATCCCTTATTCTACAGAAAATGTAGCATATTGTTGGTGATTTGGAATGTCTTCGGTTGTATTTAGGGCACAGCAATGGCAGTGGCCAGGTTGTCAGTTGTTGGATGTGCCCATTCATAGAGTGGAACTTCTGGCACAAGAGGTGCCACCACTCCATCTTTTGGTACAAAAGATACCTGGTTGTTTGCGTTGACGTTATCCACATTTTCCATTTCAAGTTGCGGTAAGTGTTTGTCCTTCTTGTTAGCACGGTTTAATGCCCGGAATGTTTTTTCGGGGTCTGAGAGTCCTTCAAGAAGTTCACCAGTCCTTGAAGAGTTTCTAGGCATACACCTGAATCACACAAGAATTCAAACGTGAGAATTTCAATGAAATATTATTTAACACCGTAGAAAATTGAGCTAAACTAATAATTCTAGCGATACTTCTAAGTTGTAACAAATAACACCGTTATTTCCCCAGCAACGACGCCAAAATTTGATCACGCCCAACTATGCCTCATAAAAGAAAAAGCGGTCGTTGCAAATATAATCCGGTTTACAAGTCCGAAGTCGAATCCTCGGGGAACTAACCTACCTATTACAACCCTTAGTGATGCTAATATAAGCTGAGACAATTTTCGGATGCAAGATTTTTATCAATAATTATTGGGATTTGTTAACTGAAAGAAATGATATTAAAACTAACAATATTCAAGATTAAGATAATTCAATGGTAGAAAGATCTAGGTTATTGACTTCCCCAATTGCTAGACTAATTCTGACTCTTTTGATTAAATCTCAACGTATTACTCTATGAGGATTATGAGCTATGGTTTACCGCAATTATCTCTCGGTTAACTACGGTAATTTACTGGACCATTCTCTCGAACTGCTCTAGCTGACAATTTATGCAGCTCTGAATTATCCCACCAAAGTTTCATTATTTCTAACCCCACTTTTAAATTCAAGTAATGAATCTCTTCAATAACCCAAAAGTGGTGTTGTTCAACAACAATCTAACCTAGTATTCTTTCTCAAGCAATACAAGGAAGTTAGAGACGATTAATCAAGGGCTCATTCAATTAATCACCATACAAAACATCGTTGAACAATCATAGATTAAACCGGCTCGATTATAACAAAATTGAGTCAAAACTTCATCTAACAATTGGTTCCATCAACCCTAGACGGATTGTTTAGATACTCATGCTAAAACACAAAAAAAGCATAAAATAATTCATAATTCCCAAAATAATGACAAAAGATGGAGAATAGAAAAACTCTAATTGTAGCTTGCTCTTCTCACACTTGTTCTTGCCTCCAAAGTGAGTCTAAAACTATCTTAAAACTTTCTTGGACGAGTTTATAGGGTTTAAATAGGGCTAGGCTAATTTCTCTCGTTTTTATACTTAGGTCCCTAAATTTTCTGGGCGTTTCAGGACTCGACTGCAGCCTCGGCAGAACACGGCGCGACCGTGGTGACTTTCGTATTTTCTGCCTCGTGCTATTTGGCCCACCGCGGTTGACCGCGGTCGCGGTGGGCTTTAGTCCAGCCATCCGTCGCCCTTTTCTTTCTTCTTTTCACTTGGTTTCTTCTTGATTGGCCTTATATTCCCGTGATTGACTCCAAAACGCTCCTAAGTATCTTTCGAACGTGGATTATTTCCTGCAAAGTATAAAACACTATTTAGAGCATTTTGTTGTCATTTTTGCACTTAAAACAATACTAAAATATGGTTCATTAAGAGTGTAAATAGCCTCTACGTAGCCTACTAGCAAGAGGGGACCATGAAACTCGACTGAGTGACTCTACCGATTTCGGCGAGTTGGAGAGGTGGCAGTGAGTAGTAGAGGGTGGTGCGGCTGCTTAGGGGTTCTTTAGATTTAGGGTTTGTTGGGAGATAATGATTTTATATGGGGTGTGGGGATTAATATGGGTGGTTGTATGAGAGTGGATGGATGGCCAAGATTATTACTAAAGATGGGGCGGGTCAGGGGTGGATCCGGCGGGTCTGGGTCAGATTTTTTAGGTTTTGAGTTAAGGGTTAGGAAGATTGGGCTTGCCAAAATTGGACCATCTTCTTGCCCGAAATTGGGCCAAAATTCTCTTGAATTAGCTAAAAATTGGCTTCTTAAAAATCTGGATTTCATTAGCTAAAAGCCTAAGTGTTCCTCATTTAAAATATTTATAAAAATGTAAGACTACTCCTAATTAATTAAAATAAACTATTAAAATAGAATTAACTATTTGAAGTGAAACTATTTTTTATATTTTCAAAAGATTATACTAAATAAGAGTAAAGAAAAATACGTTAAAGTCATGGTAGAATTAAAATAATATCACTATAAAAATATTAATAATCTAAACTAAATAGAAATAAGATAAAACATGAAACTATTTTTGTATTTTTAGATTTATGTTTTGTAACTAAAATTAAAAGAAAAGGTAGACTAAATCCTATTAAATAACTCAACTAAATAATTAAAATATAAAAATACATTTTAAAACAGTGTGGGTCAAAAATTACGTGCTTACACCCATGACATTCTCCCGCACCTGAGTTGGCGACGTCCTTGGTGCCTTGCAAAATAATCTTCAATTAGGCTCTTGTAGGCTTTGAGGTTTGTTCCCCTCTCCCAAGTATTCTCCTTTGCATCACACACTTGCCATTTCACCAAGAACTCTTGGTGATCCTTCCTTGAGGCATGAATTACCCTATCATCAAGAATAGCTTCAGCACGCCTTTTTCCGGTTGAATTGGGGCCTTGAATACTAGGTATTGTGAGTTGGATCCATGAAGGATCCTCCGTGTCTTCCCAAAAAGGTTTGAGAAGGCTGACATGGAAGACGGGATGGATTTTCCACCAAGCTGGGGTATCCATCCTGTATGCAACTTTCTCAATGCGCCTTTCAATGGACAAAGGTCCAATGTATTTTGTAATAGGCGAGGGTCATGGACCCCTGCAAACAAGTTCCTCTTTGGGATTTTGACCATCACTTTGTCTCCTACTTGGTATTCAACAAAGCGACGATTCTTATCAGCATGCCTCTTCATCCGCTTTTGGGCTTTGACAAGATAGCTCTGCGCTATCTCCAAATTTCGCTTCCATTATTTTGAGAAGCTAGCAGCGCGAGAAGATTTTGACATGTTTGGTGCATTCACGGTGTGTGGGAGTAGCGGTTGCTGCCCGGTAACAATTTCAAAAGCGCTTTTGGTTGTACTAGAGCTTTTTTGTGAATTGAAACATAGTTGAGCAGCATCCAGAAGCTTCACCTAATTCTTCTGCGATCCGGTAACAAAGTGGCGGAGATATTCCTCCAACATACCATTGAAACTCTCGGTCTGGCCATCAGATTGTGGATGAAAACTTGAGTTATGACTCAATTTTGACCCAAGGCACTTAAATAGTTGGATCCAAAAGTTGCTAGTGAAGCGTGAATCGCGATCACTAACAATGTCTTTGGGTAGGCCCCAATATTTGACGACATGAGAGAAGAAGAGTCGAGTTGTATCTTCTGCTGATATATATTTTGGTGTTGCAATAAAGGTGGCATATTTGGAAAACCTATCCACCACAACCAAGATAGTTGTGAGATCTCCAACCTTGGGAAATCCGGTGATGAAATCCAGAGACGCTCTTTCCCAAAGTCTCTTTGGAATAGCTAGTGGTTCCAAGAGTCCCGCTTGTATCAAGAGGTCGGACTTGTCTTTCTGACATAATAGACAAGTCCTCACATACTGAGCGACGTCCTCGGCCATTTAAGGCCAATAATATGCACGGCGAAGCAATGCCATTGTGCGTTCTTCACCGAGATGGCCAGCCCACAGAGTGTCGTGGAATTCCGCTAGAAGAGTCCTTCTCAGATCTCCTCCTTTAGGAACATAAAGATGGTTCCATTTTACCTTCAGGAAACCATCCTCCATGTAGAACTGACGAGTTTTGCCCTGCCCTACTAGATCAACCAAATACCGTGCAGCAGGATCCTTGATGAGTAGATCATGTATCTGGTCTCTTATGGTGGTAGCTACTTCACTCCCCCTTAGGGTGGCGATTAGGCACACTGATGCTAAGCCAGCTCTCCGACTGAGCGCACCAGTAACATGATTAGTCTTCCCACTACAGTACTCCAAGTTGAAGTGAAATTCTGCTAGGAGTTCCTTCCACCGGGCTTGTCGGCCATTCAGCTTTGACTGGGTCATGAAATGACTAACAACTGTGTTGTCTTTCTTGACCACGAACGGGGATCCCAGCAGATAATGACTCCAAAGGCGTAAGCAATCAACGATAGCTAGTAGTTCTTTCTCATGGGCGGCATAGCGCCGCTCTGCATCCTTCAGCTTCTGGCTCTTGTATGTTACAGGATGATCGTCTTGTAGTAAGACCCTGCCAAGAGCATAGTCAGAAGCATCCGTTTGTACCTCGAACGGCTTGGCCAAATCAGGAAGGGCCAAGACGGGGCTACTAGACATGGCCGCTTTTTAATGCGTTGAAGGCCTCCGCTCGCCTAGGACCCTAATCCCAAGGCGTGACCTTCTTGAGGAGTTCTGTCAATGGCACTACGATGAGGGAGTAATTTTTCACAAATTGCCGATAGAAATTGCATAGGCCAAGGAACGCCCTCAAGGCGTGGATATCCTTGGGCGGCGGTCAATCTGTGATAGCTTGAATCGTTCGCTGGTCCATTTTGATCCGCCCTTCCTCAATGACATGTCCGAGGAAGTCAATCTATTTTTGAACAAAGGAGCACTTGGATAGCTTTGCATATAATTCGTGCTCCCGCAACTGGGCTAGGACCTTCCTCAAGTGCTCCAGGTGTTCTTCCAGTGTTTGGCTATAAACCACAATGTCATCCAAATAGACCACCACGAATTCGTCAATATACTCTCGGAAGACTTGGTTCATCAGGGTGCAAAATGTGGTTGGTGCATTAGTCAAGTCGAACGGCATAACCAGGAAGTCGAACGACCCATATCTTTTCACACAAGCCGTATTGTGTTCGTCGCCCTTAGCAATCCGGACTTGCCAATACCCTGTCTTCAGGTCAATTTTTGTGAATACCGTTGCACTCCCCAATTTATCAAACAAGTCTTCCATGAGCGGAATAGGATACTTTTTCTTCATAGTGATTTTATTTAGAGCTCGATAATCCACACAGAGTCGTAGACTACCATCATGTTTCTTTTGGAAAAGCATAGGGGACCCATATGGGGAATTGAAGTGTACAATGATCCTTGTGTCTAGCATATCCGTCAACTGTCTCTGAAGCTCGGTGAGTTCGGGTTGTGACATTCTATAGCGCGCCCGGGTAGGTGGCTTCGCACCGGCACCAACTCAATCTCATGGTCCACAGTGCGCCTAGGCGAAAGTTGCTCTGGCATCTCCTATAGCACGACGTCTTCAAATTCTAGTAGTAGCTCCTTTACCGGTGTAGGAATGGGACCCGATGAGCGTTCTACTTCTTCAATGTATAGGGTAGCCAAGAATGTAGGTTCATGTCTCTTGACTCCCTTTTTCAATTGCAAGGTCGAGATGTTCTCAGCAGCTATCTTAATGGGCATGCACGGAATAATGCAGGGCTTGGCCCGTTTGTTCCCATCATCAAAAGCATGTCCGCATATGGTACGGGCATGGTGTTGGTTTGCCTCAAGAATTCCAGCCCAACTATCAACTCAAAGTCATCTTTGATCACCACGCGCAAGTTGAATTTTGTTTCATAAGGACCCATCTTCACTTGTACTTCTTTGGCTATTCCACCCACTGGCTGAGGAGGTAAGTTGATAGCCTTGACATGACCTCTTCCCTTTCCTACAACTATACCAAGGCGCACCTGTATCTATCAATGCACGAATGGGCTTGCCATTTACCTTACGGATACCAGCATTGGTTCCCGCTAATGTCTCAGAAATAGAACCAAAAATAGCATTGAAGGCACCGATTGGTTCGGTCTGCTCCGCATCATCTGCTTCGTCATCCGTTCCATCATCAAAAGTTTGATGGGCGTTCATCTGTGCATGCGGGCATTCATTATTCCAATGTGGCCCGCCGCAATAACGGCATCCTGAAGGGAGATTTCTCCCTCGATCATTGTTGTTTGACGCAGCACTCTTGCTACATGAGGAATGAGCCTTCGATTTTGCTGCACTCCGATCTCCCCTACTTCTTCTAGGGCCACCATTGTTAGGCTGGCCTCCTTTGTATCCCGCTCGGACAGGCGGTTGAGGCCTATCCTCTGAGTTTCCACTTGATAGTCCCCAAGGCATTCCGCTACTTGGATTGCCTTGGGTAGGGTATCTACCCTTTGTCTTTGCTTCTTCATGCAGGCATAAGGTTTCAACCCTTCCAGGAATGTGGAGCTTGTCTTTGTCCCCCATGTCACGGATTTTCAGCATGAGTGCGGAGAATTCTTGCACATAGTCCCGCACTGATTTGGTCTGGCAGATCTCCCGTAGTTTTCTCCTCGCATCGTACTCAATATTTTTGGGGAAGAACTGTAGGCGTACGACTGCCTTTAGTTCCGCCCATGTCTCCAGAGCATCTTCACCGGCCCTGATGGCTTCGTACTTCACCCGCCACCAGAGTTTAGCATCATCCTGAAGATACATGGCAGCAATTGCTACCTTCTTGGATTCTTCTAGGCCTCCCACAATATCGAAGTACTTCTCGATGTCGAAGATGAAAATTTCCACTTCTTTAGCATTCCTAGCTCCACTGTATGGCTTTGGCTCGGGAATTTTCAGTTTTTGTGCCATGGGGGCAAGGTTCACAGCATCCCCGATTTGATTTCCGCCTCCTCGAAGCAAGCCTTGTAGAGCAGCATTGACAACATTGAGCTGGGCTGTCAAGTTGTCTATAGTTTGCTGCATGGCAGTCACCCTGACTGCCTCTTGTGCCCTGTAGGCTAAATCCTCGGCACGCTCCTGATGGAGGCCCTCGAATTTACCAAAAATTTTGCCTGCCTCAGTAGCTGCCGTTTGTCGCTCTCCTTCAGATTTGCGACTGATGTTTTCTGTGTCAACTTCAGCCTTGATCATTTTGCGGTTCAGGTTGTCCAACCTTTGAACTAGGCTGGTTCTTAGACCGGCACCTTATCCACGATGGGTAATACGTCAACCGTGTCTTCAAGGGCCGCAATGCGGTCCCCATGATTCACCATGGTCAGAAATGGTGGTAATGTCAATGCGTTTCCTCGTCCGATGTCGAGCCTAGGCTCTGATACCAACAGTTATGTGGCGCCTTCCTGAGATTCCATGGAAGGGCGACGTAAAGCTAAGCAATTGATGTCAGTGCAGTTGTTTTCCGCCAATTGAGGTCTCCTCCGTATGCTAGACGAGATTGTCAGTGTCGTACGAGAAAACCAATGTCAAGAACAATTGAGAGAACAGTAATGAGAATTGAAAGAAAGCTTGATTGCATTAATGAAAGCTATTACAAAATAAGGCAACGCGGTGTCGAGGGGGAGAGACACCAGTATAGAGAATTGCTTGCTAAAAATTTTTTGATTGCTTGATCACCCCTAATAATGCTTTAAAAAAAATCGAAGTTACAAGACTCGACCTAACTAAGCTAGAGGAACATAATGAAAGTACATGGAATAAAACTACTCTATATTTACAATGAAAAGTTCTTAGTTTTCTACAAGGTAGAAACAGGTCCGTTGTTAGCAACTTTGCCTTTGGTATCACGATCTGCGCGCACGGCATTGTCTTCGAGCGCGGCGTTGTTGGCAGCTGCCTGCAGCTGGGCGCTAGCGAGGGATATCAGTGGGGCGACAGAGGCACATGCGCGCTTGTCACTTGGCACAACTAAGACCACGGGGTCGTCCTTGCAGAGGCGGGCCTACCTTTCCTCTTGAGGGGTCACGGGACCCTGTTAGTTTCGGCAGAAACCATGTATATATATTTTATATATATTTGTAAATACAGTTAGGACCACTTAAATAATTTACATGTGCCCCCAAACACAAAATCTTGACCGGAGGAATAGTTGAGTAGAGTGCTTTAGTTTCCTCCCTTTAGTGGTTGACGTGGGTTCGAAACTCATGTTTAGCTTTTACTCCTTCTTTCTGTAACATCAATTTTTTTCCCTAAAATCAGTTTTAGTTTAGTACTAGTATGTACTGGTCAACTTAATTAATTTCATTCTCTTTGTAAATATCACCCTTCAAATCAAAAACTTCAAATTACAACTTATTGCTCCACAAATGAAAAAATATAAATACTTTCTGTCACAACCTTCTTCAACAATCACTTCAATAAAGTAGTGGGCATCGTCAACTCTGACTCCACGATGGCAACTGAGAGTTTGAGACTCTTCTTCAAATACTTGACTACTACCACACCCTTAATTTTGATTTTTTTGTGTAAGTTTTTGATAATTTTAAAGTTTGAACATCCTTTTGATCATTGACTCCTTTTTAATTGAGAAAAAACTAGAAATTTTAAAGTTTGAAATAGACTTAAATCAAACACCTTCCCTTCCCGTAGCACCCATTTTGCAAAAAATCTCTCTCTGTTCGATGCTTTTTCTTTCTTTAGAACTTTTTTTTATACTTAGATGATAAGTTATAGATCATAATCATTAAGTTTTTAAAGAGTTGCACGCCGAATTTTATCACTAGTAATTAGCATCAAGGTCCACGTCGAATTTTATCACTAGTAATTAACATATAGTGGTGCTACCTTCCCCCGTAGCGTTCAAATTCTGAATCCGCCTTTGTGTCCTTGGCGCTAGGCGTTGGGCAGTTTGCCAGGACGCTACGGGATGCGTTCAAGGGGTCATGGGGCATGGCTAGAAAGCCGCCCATGACACAATAAGTGCAATGTATATTTACCATTATTTTTTCTCACTTAGTCATGATTGATAAATATATTATCTTACAGTAGCGCTCGTGAAAAATTCATAAGGTTTTAAGGTTCTAAATATTCAACATTTAATGATATGTGAAAGCTAAACGTGTTTACTATATAATTCATTTATTTTTCCAGCTACATCACTTTACTTTCATTGTTTTATGAGATCTGCTACATTTCATCCTAAAAGTACTTGTATCCGCAAGGAGAGATAGATCAGAAACTTAGCTTCATATTTGGACTAAGAGAATGTGAATGTATTCAAATTAAAAAGAGAAATTGCCACTTCGTTTATCAGTTGAAGGGAAAGACCCATATTCTTCAACATTAAAAAATTCCTTTTTCAGCACCGATAAAATGAATCAAAAGGTATACTGAGAACATCATGCTATGTGCCATCTCTATCCAGTTAGGCCCAATTACGTATAGCACTTCATAACCCGACTTACGTATATACCATTTAAAACTCTGCCAAAACCTATTTATTGTAGTTTATATATTGATGGATCGTTTTATAAATGTAGAATTCGAGAAGCTATGAATAAATCTGATTTTCTACTGAAAAATTGTTAGGAGAAAGGGAGGATAGGAAAGGAGAAGCAAGAACCTGTAATAATTAATCTCTTTCAACTTTATGATGCACGGGAGGAACTCAACTATAATGGATATACTGTGGAGGTTTTGACAAGTTACATTTTGCATTTTTGATGTGAATGAGAAAAACAAGAGTCGAAAACATTTCTCTTTTCCTCTAATTAAAGAAAGTAAAACACCGTTCCCTATTTGTTCATTGAGATGCAGGAAAATTTACAACCTTAGACAGGAAAACAAGCATGTGCACATGGACGCCCAGAGATTCAATGAAAATGATCAATTTAAATTTAGGAGTGGCCACGACAACTGAATTTTTTTCCAAAAGAGAGATCCAATAGAAAAAAACTATCAGCATATACAACACTAGTGGAATTACTCTGAACAGATGAATACATGTATAAATATCAACGACCTATTCAAAGCGGGACGCCTTTGAAGAACTTCAGATTACCACATCAGTAGAATAAAAGTATCGACAAATTATCTGGAAGGGCGACACTAGCATAAAGAGAGTAATCAGTCTTGACACAACTCTGTACGGCAGATCAGACAGACAGTCTTTGGTAGCCACGACCCTCCAGTGCCAGTTCATCAAAACAAGGAATCAGCCACCGGTTACCATAAATCAAATCAGCTACCAACTACCTGGAAATTATTGCTACCAGCCCAGCCTTGGGGCTATAACAAGTTCTCTCCGCTGCTAATTGGAGGTTGCAGGTTCACAAGGTTCAATATGAACCTGTTAAATGACAATTAAAGGAGGTTAATGCCCATAGGGCCTTTTTTCTTTTCCCTTTTTTCCCCTTATCCTATCTTAAGTCGAAAGCACAGCAAAATAATCCAAAACCCATGTAAGCAAACAGCAGGTATCAATGCAGGAAATCATCCTCTGGTCATGGAAACCAAGGTGCTTCAAGGCAAAGGTGACAGACAGAATAATTTAAATGCGGGAACCATGACATTCTTTTGCTACAGCTAAATTCACACAAGAAACCTGGCAGTGCTTTTGTTGCTCTTAAACCTTCATACCAGGACTTTCATATTGGACACACTACTAGTTTCTAAATATGGAAAATACATAGTATAGTGATGTACAGAATGGAACTGTTTTTCTAAGGTCAGAATGGAGTTGTTTTCTTGCGTGACAGAATTACAAGAGGAAGAGATAAAAGTATCCCATTTGTGAGATTACACTGGGTTGTTGTTGTTGTTGTCCATGAATTTCAAGAGAGATAAAAGTACCTAAAGATATAATATATACTTAAAACTTAAAAAGACTCCATGCTGAGTAACCAAAAGCTTAATCTTCCAGAAATGGAAAGGCTTCTACGAACATCAGGCGGCTAACCCTGATATTGGATTATAACAGCAGCAAAACAACTTACTCAACAATATCTTGGAGCAAACTTGACAAGGTTTGTCAAAGTTATATTCAAGAAATACATCATTCTATCTGGATACCAACTTGGGCTTCATCAAAAGTAAATGCCGTACAACCAAGGGAAAGTGGATTATATTTCACCCAATGCACCAACCGGGGGGGGGGGGGGGNGGGGACCAATAAACTACCCTCGCACTAAAAGCCCCTGACTAGACTCGCATTACTTAAAAAAGCCTCACTTAATTCAACCTGGTGAGTTCCCTCTCAGAATCATTGGAGACCTGCTGCTCCTTTTCTTTGAGAAGGTAACAGATTCTAATATATTGATAATAGTCCCTAGCACAAAGATTGTGCTAAGGAGTAACAAGTTACAAGACCAAAATTGATAAAAACCAATCTTGTAGCAGCTACAAGGAGCCAATGAGATCTACTAGAGATTCTACATCTTGTACAAGAGCTTCTTTACGCCAAAATAAAACAAAAATATACCGTTCATCTTAATCCTTTGTTCAGGGTTTGCCAAATCTTCAAAGCATCTAAAGTTTCTTTCCTTCCAAATTGTCCACCTGGGACAATGTTCCACCACTTCTTTTGGCCTGTAATTATCCCGGAGGCATTCCAACTTGCCATCATCTCATCAGTTCTCCTAGGCATTGTCCAGCTTAGGCCTTTCATGCTCATGAACAGCTGGCCACAATCTACTAGACATGGCAGTGAATGAACAGATGGCTGATTGTCTCATTCTGATTGCCACACAAAAAACATCTTGAGCATAGTTGTGTTCTCCTCTTCATCAAATTTTCATGAGTTAGAACAGCCTGTTTGACTACTAACCAGCAAAAGATTGTCACCTTGAGGGGAATTTCTGCCTTCTATATATGTTTCCAATGCCAGGGGCCATAGTTCTGATCACACCTGTTCAGAATCATGTATACTGACTTTACTGTAAAGATACCATTGTTGCTTTTGTCCCACACAAGCTAGTCTTCTCTTCTTGCTCAGTAGTTCCCCTGAAGTTGTGAAGAAGACCGAAGAAATCAGTCACTCTGCTCAATTCCCAGTCATTGAGAAGTCTTCTAAAGGTTAGGTTCCAGCCCTGTAGACTCCAAGTTTGAGCTGGAGTTGCATCAGGTTGTTGTGCTAAGCTGAAATTCCTATCCAATCGTCATTCCAAAAGGAGATCTTCAAGCCATTCCCAGTTTTAAAACTGATGTTGGAAGCAAAATCTTGCCATAGGGCTCTTATTGATTTCCAAACACTCACTCCATATGAGCTGGTAACAGAACTTGTGCACCACTGACCCACAGCCCCAGATTTTTCATTTATCACCTTCCTCTATAGGGCTTGGTCTTCCTGAGGGAATCTCCGCAACCACTTCATTAAAAGGCTGTTGTTATGTTGCCTTAGGTTTCTAATTCCCAAGCCCCTTCCTTCTTGCTGCATGTGAGAGATTCCCACTTCACCAGGTAGTAGCTTACTCCTCCTTGTTCCCTTGCCAAATAAAGTTCCTCCTCAGTGCATCAATTCTCTTCTCCACTTTGACTGGCATAGGAAAGAGAGACATCATGTAAGTGGGACGAGCATCTAGGACACTATTAACCGGGACAACCCTTCCTCCCAGGAACAAGTAATTACTTTTCCAATTGGACAGTTTCTTTTCACACCTTTCCACAATTACATTCCATATCTGTGGAGACTTATTTTTAGCCCCTAGAGGTAACCCTGGATATGTAGTAGGTAGAGTCCCCAACTCACAGCCCAAAGAGACGACTAGACTTTGAATGTTTGGAACCTCATTCACAGTGAATAAATGGGATTTTCTCCAGTTTACATGTAAACCTGACACAGCTTCAAACATAGTCAGAATCAACCTCAAATGTGTAATTTGCTCTACTTTGGCATCACAGAAAACCAATGAATCATCAGCATAAAGTAGGTAGTAATTTCCAGATTACTTCTATCATTGGTGAGCACCCTGAAACCTCTCAGCCAACCTTCAAGATTTGCTTTCTTGATCATGCTATTCAACCCTTCCATGGCAATAATGAAGAGAAAGGGTGAAAATGGTTCTCCTTGCCTTAATCCTCTTTGAGATGGAAAGAACCCCTCTGGAGCACCATTCGCAAGAACGGAAAATCTGACATTACTAATGCAGAAGTGTATCCACTTAATCCATTTGCTGCCAAAACCCATATCTTTCAAAAGCTTGATAAGGTAATTCCACTTTAAGCCCATGTTTGGCCATAGATTTTGCCAATTCTTTTTTTTTTTTTTTGGGCAAATTACCTATTTGTTTATAGATTTTATCCATATTTGGGCAAATTTCCATATCCAAAAACCAGCTCAAGAGTTGTTTTTGGCCCAAAACATTACCGTTTAGTTTTTTTTTTTAAACTTCAAAAATTGCCCTAAACTTTTGTATTTTATAAAATAAAAAAAACACTTCCTGTTATTATGACCCAACTAATCCATATCTATCCACTTTTCCCTCATTAAACTCACACCTTTGCCCTTCTCTATAAAGAAGAAAAAAACCTTCGCCAAAGTTGTTGTGCCAGTCTATGGCAATCCACCACAAAGATAAATTTGAAGGTAATTTGCTAAAATCTGCTAATATTTGTATGAATTTTCGGAAAGTCTCTCTACTCCTTCGGAGTAAGGTAAGGTCTGCGTACACACTACCCTCCCCAGATCCCACTTGTGGGATTCCACTGGGTTGTTGTTGTTGTTGTTTGTATGAATTTTCTTCAGATTTTTTTTCGCTTGTTTTGTATGAATTTTCTTCAAGAGTTGTTCAGTATTTTTGATAGTTTTTAAAACTTATGGGTATAAGTCACATTTCATGTTTTTTCAGGAAAAAAAAGTGAAATATGTTTTGAAAAATTATGTCCAAACAGATTTTCATCTTCAAATCAACTTCACCCAAATCACATTTTTTAAAACAGTTTGAGAATCTACGGCCAAACGCTAGCTAAGTGATCAAAAGCTTTTTCAATATCAAGTTTGCACAGCACCCCTGGATCTTTCCCCCTAATTCTGGAGTCTACACATTCATTAGCTATTAGAGTTGCATCCATGGTTTGTCTGCCTTTGATGAAAGCCACTGTTGAGAATCCACAAGTTTATAGATCGCCTTCTTCAATCTTTCAGTCAGCACATTAGAGATGATCTTGTAGACACTATAACTAGAGATTCTATAAATATCACTTATTTCTATATGACATAAAAATATTCAACCAAACTTGAAAAATGGATTCTCTTCTGAAAATAAGCCTGTAGCACAACTAATTAGTACTGACAAAATGGATTCTCTTCTACCATTGTGTTTGTTCTTAGCTAAATCTTGCATGGATTATGAGAAATTATAAGTTATTTTGGACGACTTTTCTCCATGTCTATCTTGTCTTGGTTTAACTTTTCAATCATCACAGTATTGTGCTAAAGGGCCGATGTATTTGGAGGTTTACGCAGACAACAATCTCAAGCGACATTCTCTTAGTTTATACTTTATAGATGTGCGCTATTTGCGCGCTGTGTAAAACAACGAAGTAATAGCATAAAGAATGCTAATAGGGTCATAAATGTCAATCTCCTTGGTCTAAAATGCACAAACCATGACTACGAGCTCCAAAAAGCCACA
>ML352172.1:0-10364 GCA_005239505.1 Nicotiana paniculata
ATTTTGAGAGAGAGACTGCAAATAGAATGCAGTATATTTTCAGAAGGAAATTCTGGATTTTTTCAGTGAGTGAAAAGGAACTCATGCCTCGGAATTTATAGGCAGTGTAATGTGAAGAGGTTTCTGTTCAGAAGGGAAAGGCAGCGTTTGGATTATACGTTTAAGTCAATTCCGTTAATGAACTGACTGGCATTTAATTAATTCTTAACTAATTAATTAAATAAATTTTGTCCAAAAATAATCTTGTTTTCCAAAGCCGAAGCCGAGCCGAGCGACGACGACGGCGCGAGGGTTCATTCTCTTCAACTCCTTTTAAGAGCTCTAAGAAGTGATTCTATATTTATACACACAAGTGTAGTTGTCTTTCACCAATGTGGTACAAAGTTCATGACAAAGCTCACTTGATTCAAATTTTCNTTAAAGTCCAACAAAAAGAAGGATACAACTTGGCATTTTTGTGTTGATTATAGGAGGTTAAATGATATAACAATAAAAAATAAATACCCAATTCCAGTCGTGGAAGACTTTTTAGATGAATTAAATGAAGCTCAATTTTTCTCAAAATTAGACTTAGGTCCAGATATCATCAAATTCGCATGAGGCCGGGAGACGAATACAAGACTGCGTTCCGCACTTACCATGGACTGTGGGAGTTCAAGGTAATGTCGTTTGGACTTACGAATGCTCCAGCCACCTTCCAGGCCTTAATGCATGAAGTTTTTGGGCCTTGTTTAAGGAGGTTTGTTCTTGTATTATTCGATGATATCTTTGTTTACAGTGTCAGCTTAGCAGACCATTTACAGCATTAAGAACAAATGTTTAAGGTGCTAAGAGCTAATCAGATGTTTGCAAAGTTGTCAAAGTGTAATTTTGCATAAGCCCAAGTAGAGTACTTGGGCCATATTATCTCTGGAAAGGGTGTGAGAACTGATCCAACAAAGGTCAAGGCGATGATGAATTGACCTTATCCCACAACACTTATGGAATTACGAGTGTTCCTTGGGCTTACGGGATATTACAGAAGGTTCATTTAATGACTTGTAATCATAAGCAAACCCTTAAATGACCTTCTCAAAAAGGGTGGATTTCACTGGAATGAGGAAGCAACAGTTACATTCGATGAGCTCAAGACTGCCATGGTTCGAGCTCCAGTATTAGCTCTACCGGATTTTTCAATTCCTTTTGTTGTGGAGGTTAATGCTAATGGTACGGGTATGGGTGTTGTACTCATGAAAAAAGAACAGAGATATTGCTTTCCTCAGTCAAGTGTTAAGCCCAAACCACCTAGGCGTCTCTACTTAATTTCCTTGCTATTAACAGTGGAGAAGTGGCGTCACTACTTGCAGCCCAATCATTTTATCATTCGCACCGATCATTTCAATCTCAAATTTTTGAGAGATCAAAGGATTACCACTGCCTTTCAACACAAAGGTGTTTCTATACTCATGGGATTAAGTTATGAGATTCTATACAGAGAAGGGGTTAAAAATATAGTGGCGGATGCATTATCTCGGAGGTTTGATGCCAAGGATTTAGTGGCGGAATGCAACGGATTAACTGCTATACAACCAAAGTGGGCCAAGTACATAATCGACACTTATGAGAATGATCAAGAAGCTCAACAAATTTTATCTCAGTTATTGGTGGATGCAAATACATCACCCAATACAACAGTGCAAAATGGATTGATTTGAGTTAATGGAAAAATCTCTAAGAGACAAACTTATTGATCAAATGCATTATTCTCCTTGGGGTGGCCATTCAAGCATTCCGGAGAGGTTAAGAGTTGTCTTCTTTTGGCCAAGGATGATAACTGATGTTAAAGAAAAGGTCCAAAGTTGTGAAATTTGTCAAAGGAAAAAGGGAGAGCATGTTCCCTACCCAGGGAAAATAGGGCAAGGGAACAATTAACTATGAATTTCATTGAAGGGCTGCCAAGATCACACGGGTAGTATACTATTTTAGTTGTAACTGACAAATACACTATATATGCTCACTTGTTTTCATTGACTCATCCTTACAATGCTTCCCAGGTGGCACAAGTTCTGTTGGACCACATTTGCAAACTCCATGGAGTTCCGAGCTCGATCTTGTCTGATAGAGACCCTATATTCACGAGTTTATTTTGGAGAGAACTTTTCAAGGGCCTACAAGTGGAACAAAGACTCGGCTTATCACCCACAGTCCGATGGACAATAAGAAAGATTGGATCAATGCATAGAAGCTTACCTGCGATGTATGATAACGCATAAGCCTAAGGACTGGAGTACTTGACTTCCTATGGCTGAATATTGGTATAACACTAATTATCAGTCAGCCATAGGGATGACCTCTTTCAAAGCATTATACGACTATGATCCACCCTTGCCATCCTTTGCGCTCATTGCACAATCCAAGTTAGAATCATTTGATCAGTGGTAGAAAGAGAGACAATTAATCAACAAAATCCTCAAGGACAACTTAACAAAGGCACAGAATTGAATGAAACAATATGTTGATGCCAAAAGAACTGAAAGGGAATTTGCGGTTGGGGATATGGTGTTCCTAAAGCTGCAACCTTATAGGAAAATGTTGGTCACAATGAGGAGGAATCTAAAGCAATCAGCCAAATATTTTGGTCCTTCTGAGGTGATTCGAAAATTGGGGCCCGTGGATTACGAGCTCAAATTGCCGGCAACTTCAAAGATTCATCCCGCATTTCACGTTTCACAGTTGAAGAAAAAGGTTGGCGACAAGATTATACCTTCTAAAGAGCCTCCATTTTGCTCTAATGATGGACAAATATTGGTTGAACCTATTGCAATACTGGAAAGGAAATTGGTCAAGAAAGGTAACAAGGTTGTGGTGCAAGTACTGGTCTAATGGACAAATTTGCCAAAGGAGGAAGCTACTTGGGAAGATTATGCTTTCCTAAAATCTTAGTTCTCTGAGATGGATCTGTAATGGCAGGGACAGTGGCTCGTTCTCGAAGGGGAGTGGGATATCACGAATTGTAATTGTGACATTCGATTCTTAGCGTTAGGCCGGGTAGACATCTCAATAGTCTAGTTTCTTTACTCCATTAATATTAAGTCCATAAACTAGTTCTTTATCTTATTCCCTAACGGCTAAGGCTACACTTGAGTACATGTGTCCTCTAATTAGTACTAGATTGTTATATGGACAGTTGTATCCAAGCTTGTCCCTTTTTTTTTTAACACAAAACATGAATACTTATATTACTTAAATCAAAAATTACACAGACATATGTAAAAACACTTGGTAGAGGGATGCTTGATTGCTTCCTTGGCCAGCATATGTGCTACTTCATTTCCTTCCTTGCAATTATGCTTTAGGTGAGGGAGCTTTAGTTGGTGCATTAATCATCTGCATTCAGAGACAATATTAGAGAAGTTACTGATATCCTCATATATAATCTTAATGACATCCGTGCAATCAATTTTAATTTCCAAATTTAAGAAGTTAATTCTTTGGCAATTTTTAGTCCTTCTAGTAAAGCCATCAATTCTGCATGTGTAGGAAAAAATACTTGGCTTGCTTTGGAAATCCCACAATCCAGTCTCCATTGCTATTTCGGAATGTGCCACCAAGTTCAGTTGCATTGTTGTTACTAGAAAAGGCACCATCACAATTTAATTTACAATACCTTTTGGTGGTTTGTCCCACTTGATCTCAATTTTGATTTTATTGATTGTGAATAGATTTTTTTCCGTGAAGAACTTGAATTCCATGCTAGGTGGATAATTTTTCTAGCTTCCAAGTTACGATTAAGATTGTTAATGTTATTGAGATTCCTATTTTTCCATATTTCCCAGATGGAGAAGGGGAATCGAGTGTCTCAACTAATCTGGTGGTGTGTTGGATGAAGGTATCTCTTGGCTAGGTAGGCTCGGCAGGTGATACGATTATTCATGCATTTCCACATAAAAATTTTTGTTTTGTTGGGGCAATGAAGGTTCCAGGTCCACTTAAAGGAGTTGGAAGGTTGATTGACTTCAATTAGAAGATTGTAGCAAGACTTAGTTGTGAAGAGGTCATCTGAGCTTATGCTCCAGCTAATTCTATCAACTTTTGATTCTTTACTTGGGATGGGGGTAAGGGTCAATTTATTGATTACATCAGGAGGCAATTCAAAAGAAATGATCTTTGTATTCCATTCATTGTTATTGATTAGGTTACCAATTGAGATATTAAGATCATTCTTACTTAATGGGCCTTCTATGGAGTTTCTAAGGGACTTGAATTTATAGATCCAATTGGTAGACCAAATATTAATGTTAGAGTTATTGGACGGGTGCCAAAGAATACCATTGCTACACACTTTCCATCCCTTAAGGATAGATTTCCAGATGAAGAAGGTGCTAGTGATAACTTTGTTCTTTGCATATTTGGCCATAATCAGATGGACCCAAGGGGTGTTAGGGTTTTTCAAAAGTCTCGATGCAAGAATTGAAAGTAATACCAAATTATTAGCTTTAGCAGGGTGAATACCTAGTCCCCCACTTATCACAAGTTACCTTTTTCCAGCTGATGAGATGTAATTTTTTTGCTAGGCTAGAGCATCCCCAGGTAAAATCCCTTTGAATTTTATATTGTCTTTAGGGTTTTGGGGAGAAGGAGGGTGTATTGCATAGAGTGAGTAGGAATTGCACCTAAAGTACTCGAAGCTAGTGTGGTCCGTCCAGCCATATTCAGGAAAGAGCATTTCCAGTGAGACGATTTGGTATGCAATTTGTCTATGATAAATTAAAATCTTTGGCAGTGGGCGAGTGATTTATGATTGGAAAGCCTAGGTATTTACCAAATTCATTAGTTGATTTTATACCAAAAAGGTTTGTTAGAAAATTTGTGTGATCCTTGGGGAAATTTTTAGGTAGGACAATTCTTGATTTGGAAGTGTTTAAGGCAAGCCCAGATTCCATGCAAAAAAAGTCCATGCAATGTTTGATGCAATGACCCGTCTTCTTGTTTGCTTTCCTCATTAGAGTTATATCATCAGCAAAAAAAATGTGGGAGAAGGAGGGTCGCCTGTGATTAATGCTAATAGGATCCCATCTTAATATATCAACTTGGTGGTTTATTAGTCTACATAGGAGTTCAATGCATGGTATGAACATATAGGGGTATAGAGGATCTCCTTGACGAATATCCCGACTAGGTTGGAAAAAATTTGTTCTAGCATCATTTACTAAGATCCCCATTGAGCTTGTAGTTATGCAATGCATAATTAGACGGGATAATTTTGGGGAAAACTTGAAATATTTAAGGGTCTTATACACAAAAGACCATTCTAGTCTATCAAAAGCCTTTCTAAATCTAGTTTGATTATCATATCAAAGTTGGATTTTCTTGATATACTGAGGTTATTCATAATTTCTTGAATAATAATGGCATTGTCACAGGCTCTTATATTCTTAATGAAGCTGGATTGCATAGGATTGATAAGGTAAGGGAGAAAAGGCTTCATCCTTTTAGCAATAATCTTAGTGATAGTTTTGTAAGAAGTGTTACAAAGACCAATAGATCTAAAGTTCTTGAGGTTGTTTGCATTAGGGAATTTAGGTATGATACAAGTAAAGGTATCATTGATGCCACTAGGTAAGGATTGGGTTTTGAAAACTTTGTGACAGTAGCTTGTAATAGAGTCACCAATGATATGCCAGTATTTTTGGTAAAAAAAAAAAGGGTGAATGCCATCCAGTCCTGGAGCTTTGAAAGGTTTAAAGGAAAATATTGCCTTGGTGATTTCCATATTAGTCAGAGGATTATCAAGGCTACTTATGTCAACCTTATTAATGCATGAGGGACTACTTATGGTAGTATTATTTGGGGATGAGGTTTTGGATGTCCTAAAGACTTCCATAAAGAATGAAAGAGTATGGTAAAGTATTTGCTTAGGTTATGAGATCCAGTCTCCATTATCATTGGTGAAATACATGATGGCGTTACGACGTTTACGATTGGAGGTCATAATGTGGTAATATTTGGTATTGGCATCACCTTCATTGAGCCAATTGATTCTAGATCTTAATTTCCAGAAAAAATGCTCCATTTGTAAAATATTATTGTACTCAAATTGTAGATTTGATTCTAAATCTTGTAAGAAGTAATTGTTATGATAATTGGGTGATGACTGGATTCCACTTAATCCAGCTAGGATCCTTTTTTTCTTTTTAAAAATATCTCCAAGCGTATTATTCTTCCATTTGATGACCTCGTCTCTAAAAAGACTTTGGGCACCAACAAGGTCATTAGCAATCCAACAATGTTTGACTAAATTAATAAAATTCGGATGCCTACACCAAATAGTTTCCAACCGGAAGGGTTTACTACAATGGTTTACATTCTTAGGGATGAGGCTCATTAACAAAGGGTTGTGGTCCGAATGAGTCTTAGGGAGATGAATCACCACAGCTTTAGGATATAAAGATAGCCACTCTTTGCTAACAAAAGTTCTATCTAGTCGTTCCATAATTAAGCCCCTAGACTTTTTTCTATAATTAGACCAAGTGTATTTGCACCCCTTGTAACCTAGGTCTAGTAAATTACAATGATTAACACTGTTTCAAATAGAATTACTTCGCCTACGATTGATGGGGTTACCACCAAATTTTTCATTTGAAGTGAGGATGTTATTAAAGTCCCCCCTAACAACCAATGACCCTTATAACAAGCATTAATATTTTCAATGTTGTTCCACATTTCACGTCTTTTATCAAGATTAGTACTAGCATAAATGGAGGGGAAAATCCAAGTAGTTTGAGAGGGTATTACCTCAATAGTGGCATGAATCTCTTGATTTCTCTTAACAAAGTCGTGGACTTTGACAACACTAGCATCCCAAAGGATCACTATACCACCAGATTGGCCCTCACTTGGAACCTCAATCATTTGAGAAAAAGCAAAATTACTAAGCAGGGATATGTGGCTTTCCATTCTTGTTTCCAACAGTGTAACCATGCATGGACTATGGGTATCTATTATTTTTCTAAAGTTAATCTGGAAATTTTCATTGTTACCTCCACGTATGTTCCATATAATTATATTAGTAGGCTTAAACATCATTGCATGGTTGTTTGTTGGACCATTACCCATCTGGGCTTGAAGCACTGGATTTCTCCTTAGTAATGGGACTGATATCATTGCATGGTTCCCCACGTTGGGTCTTGAGGAGGTCTCACATCCATTGATCACTTGAAGAGTGCAGGGGGCAATTGAGTACATATCTCTTCTCACATTGGTCCCTAATAATAAATACTTTTACTTCGTTGAGTCTTGAAAATTCTAGGACTGGTCCTGACCCCAGCAGGTTTATTTCCTCTACTTATTCCATTTGGATGTTTTCTGGTTCTTGTACATTAGGAGGGGCATGTACTTGAGGAATGTCTTGAGGAATCTGTGGTGGACCAGGAGGGTTTTGTGATTGAGCTGGTCTTGCATGGGGAGGTGTTTGCATGTGGGAATTGGTTTGAGTTGTTACATTGTCGAATGGGTTGGACCAATGAATGAAGATGGGGTTCATGTTGGTGATCTCCCTGGGGGAAGAAGGGAAGCTCCACTGGCACATTTTGAGATTGAATTGGATTGAAGTGGGATGGTAGGCTCCATTGATTCCTCATTTCTTGGGCTTGACTCAAGTTCATTGATGGGGCTAGAGGGTGGAGAATGTTGTTCATCCGCACATGATTGAGGTAATTGTCCATCGCCATGTGCATGCCTTCTGATACTAGTTGGGCTAGGAAGTGGGAGTTTTGGAGGATAATAATTGTCTCTTGGTCGTTCACTACCATGACGAATGTTATTGCGTGGCCCATTAGGGCTTGTTCCATCCATGAAAGGGGTTGATGATCTTGTGGTATTGGGGGTTGAATGAAAAATACTTAGTTACCCCTTAATGAGTTTTAGGGGAGTGGTGGATTTGTCATGTTTAGAGCACGTTGGTGTTTCAAGATTTGGACTAGTCGATATCTTCTTCTCTGAGATGTGGGGATTCTTGGAATTTTTAGGGGAAGATATGGAGTTTATATTGAGGCAGTGTAGTGTAGTGTCTAGGGCTGGTTTTGGATGAGCTGATGGAGTAGGGTGGCTATCAATGATTGTATCTATTAGAAAATCTTTGAAGTTACTTGGAGGAGTGGTATTAAAAATAGTAGGGATGGTGTCACGACCCAATTTAGGATCATGACCGGCACTTAGGAGCAAATTCTCCCAAGTAAGTCTCATCGGTATTTTACAGAAAATCGGACAGAATTTCTCCTGTTTTTGGACTATCTCAAAAAATTTCCCTGTCTCAAATCAGCAACCAAACACCCTAATAGCAATTCAAACGACAATGACTTTATCAATTAACCAAAATAAATATCTACCATTTATAGTCCACTCACTAACAACTAGAAATACTATTTTATCTCCAACTTTGATAAAAATGAGTGATACTCAACATAAGTCTATAATAACAAAGAATACTCAAGACACTAAAAGAATGACCATGGAGAGACTCTAAGAGTTCAAAGGAAAGACCATAACAATAATTAAAATCTCCGCCCACGCGAACAAGTGCGAGGTTCACCAAGAACTATCAATCTGTGCGCTCTAATTAACAAAATCCTCGCCCGCGTCAACTGCTATATCTGTAAAAAAAATTAGCTGGAAATGAGTAGCTAGCTCAGTGAGTAATAACACTTAACCAAAACCGTTTTTATTTGGGACAATTCAGAAAACATACTGGTATATCAAACAGAAAATAACATAAAAACGCCCTTTCAAAAACAATAAATAATTTTAGGTCTCACCATGTTTTTCTTGTAGTATAATACGATTAACAATTCAATAATAAGCTCGGTAACCACTACATAATATCAATATTCACATTTAGGAGGTTTCAACGAACGGATCATGTAATTGGTATAACTGTGAACTTCTTCGCAAGCAGTCAAATACAACGGTAGTCCCTACTCGAGGAAAATCGGTAACGGTATGTTAGTTCTACCTTCCCACTAGCGAGGATTGTAACGGTAATCGGTAATTATAAGGTGCACCAGGTCTAACGAACCCGCTGTTAGCTACGGGATCCTTCAAAGTCTACTCCCATTTATACTTGTCTCTGTATCCATATATACTCATAGGAAAATATTTAAAACAATATAGGGCATTTCGGTTCTTGTAAAATCATGTAATTTCATTTCGATAACTGTAAATTCAAGTAATGGTAAAACATATCTAGTGACACCAAGAATATTTAAAACAACGGTAATCATCTCAAATAACTATTTCGGTATCATATCGAGTAAAAGACTTGTCCCACATGCAACTCAAAATAATCGGTTACATATTCATATCAAAAATCATGTGTAAATCATGCAAGTAAAGAAAACACAAATTATGGTTAGATTACTAGTCACAGTACTCGTGCCGAAAATACCAAATGCTTCACCTCGAGCATTTCATACAAATTCCTGCAATCAATCTATAATTACATAATATCGATCTCATGTTAATTTTTTTTGTTTAGGCAAATTCATGGCTAATTTAGAATACCCAATCATCGGGGTTCATGTTTGAGTCTAAATTTGTGGATTTATATTTAATCATAGAATTAGTCCATAATTCTATCAATTTCAAACTAATTAGTATAATTTACTCCTCTAAAATTAGACCTATCAGTGCTTAAACCAAACCATTATATCCTTGTTATCTCTATAGTAATTGTATATTTCTTTTTATATAAGAGAAAGTTGATATTGAATTCTTTTGTACTATATGAAATTGCATAAACACAGTGAAATAATTCAACAGATGAGGAGAAGAAGGTTAACCTCTGTCACACCTCTTTTTTCCGACACAGGGTTGGATACGGGAGTTTTTCCAATTTAAGTGACATTATGCGGATTTGGAATTTATTTATTAGTTTCAGAGTCGCCACCCAGATTTTTGACGGTGTTCCGGGACACCATATATTTATTGAAATCTCAAACCGAGGAGATTTTGACTCTGTTTTAATTTGTCTGCGACCAGAAATCCGAGTAAGGAATTCTGTTAACCCGGGAGAAGGTGTTAGGCATTCCCGAGTTCCGTGGTTTTAGCACGGTCGCTTAACTATTAATATTCGGCCTAATTATCTAATTATTTACATGTTTTAAAACTATTGTGCTTTTACCTTTCTCACTTTTTATGCGCATTTAATATTTATGGAATTATTTTAATACAAGTCACGATTGACGTGCACTTGTTATTTTTTTACACGTTGCAAACCGCGCCACATGAAATGTACCCGCAATTTACAACATGCTTATTTAATTAAAGTTTTGAGTTAGAGTCGGGGACATGAGTTGTCGCTCCCGAATGTTGGTTAGGTGGCTTCGGTA
>MDKI01270822.1:0-13688 GCA_005239505.1 Nicotiana paniculata
ATTAAATCCTAAATGAATTGAATAGGATTATGAATAATATATTGAGTAAGAAAATGTCTTGAAGTTATTTATAACACCATCTATGCATAATTATAGAATATAAAATATTAAATAAATAGGAAAAATAATTTGATAAAAAATACGAAAAAATTATGGGAAAACATCAATTACTTTAAGGAGTGATTTTGAAGGTATATATATAAATTTGAAAATAATTTGAGGAAAAATTGGGTATCAATAGCTGCCCCTCTTTACCTGAGAAGGATGAAAGAGTTGCCGGGTAAAGATATGATGGCCAATTTTGACCGAGAGGAAACCGTGGGAGAGAATTAGGCTGCACCCTGGCTTCTGAGCTGCCTACATATCCCTGGTTTTACAGGAATCAGGCCGTATGTAGTTCCGGAATCATCGGCGAAATATACCGGTGATGTTTCACAAGAACGGACGCAAGGTGCGAGGTAAGGTAAAGTAGGAAGGTTTTACGAGGTTGTATCGGAGAACTAGAGCGGTCCGCTCGTGCTTGGCTGGCCGTCCCGACCGGATTACCTGCAAATAAATAACAAGCGTATATCGTGCATAATATAAACATGGTGCAAGTTCCCGTTGGACTATGAATGCTGTCTTTGGACAATTGAGGATGATGTCCTTAGACCATGATGTCCTGGGCCATGAATCGCTTGATGCGGGATTCGCAGGCTATGAAGTGATGTTCTCGGGCCATGAGGATGGTACTTCCGAACCATGGTGCCTTTGAATAATGATATGCAAGTTGAATAAAAGATATCCTCAGGCCATGAAATGATGTTGTCGGGCCATGAAGATGGTGCCTACGAACGATGACGCCTTTGGACAAGTTGGCGATATTTCAGCCCATGAAGAATGCAGTAGTATCATGCTAACAAGACAGAGTCTAGTCTTGTGATTTGCGAAAGAAAAGAGGGGCAAAGCTTAGCCCGAGAGAAGAATAAATAAATAACGTCATGAAAGGTGGTTGCTTTGAAGAGGTAGATAGGAGCTTTATGCAATGAAGTAAAATGCAGGGGAGATAGCGTGGAACCTCGGAAGGCAGAATAGTAGCCTTATGCAATGCATAAAATAATGCAGGGGAGGTAGCGTAGAACCTCGGAAGGCAGAATGATAGCCTTATACAATGCGGGAAATAAAATGCAGGGGAGGTAGCGTAGAACCTCGGAAGGCAGAATGGTAGCCTTATGCGATGCAGGAAATAAAATGCAGGGGAGGTAGCATAGAACCTCGGAAGGCAGAATGGTAGCCTTATGCAATGCCAGAAATAAAATGCGGGGGAGGTAGCGTAGAAACTCGGAAGGCAGAATGGTAGCCTTATGCAATGCAGGAAATAAAATGCAGGGGGGAGACAATGTTTAGTCTCGAAAGGCAGAATAGTAGCCTTATACAGTGTGGGATAAAAGACAGCAAGAGTTCTTAGCTGATGATAAACTGCGGTGATACGATTGTGGTGAATAAGCGTTGTTTGTGATGATAGTAAGCGTCGGCATGTGCGACGAGTTTGAGAGCATGCCCTTAAGAAATATGCATCTTGCGAAGATAGTAATGTGTTCTGGGCTTTCGCCGTCTTGGTGCCTGCATCCAAAGAAAAATTGTGAGTTCTGTAAAGGGGAAGGTTAGTTCGCACCCCACTGGCTCGGCTCGGCCTGTCTGCTTGACAACGAGGACTTGGTTGTTCATATCACAAGGGTAGCATTGCTAAACAAGCTATTTTTTGAGAAAGCAAATATGCATGGTTTTATAAAAATATAATATATAATTTAAGTAATTTCTTTGGATGAACCGACGACCACGACGTGGTTCAAGGCATTGAAACCTCTCTTGCTATGGAATTTTGAGGGTCCTTCTCAAATTCTGCCCCAGCTTGATGGGTGAATGCTTCCGGCTGTTGCTTGTGCGGTGCTCGACTGCATTTGCTTCGGAATTTTGAGGTCCCTCCTCAAAATTCTGCCCCAGTTTCCATTCGTGGGGGAAATTAAATTTTTATTAAAATGTGACCGAACCCATAGGGTTGCCTACATATCCCCTCTTAAACAGGAATCAGGTCAGGCGTAGTTCAATTTACAACATTTGATAAAAGCATGAAAGTTACACATAGTAGCGCTTGACTGCATCTGAGTTGATTGGCTTTGGCCAGATTTCTCTATCCATTTCTACAAGTATGAGTGCTCCTCCTGTCAGCATTCGGTGAACCATGTACAGGCCTTGCCAATTGGGAGAGAATTTCCCTTTTGTTTCGTCTTGGTGAGGAAAGATCTTCTTTAACACCAGCTACCCCGGTGTGAATCGTCTCGGCTTGAATTTCTTGTTGAAGGCTCTGGTCATTCTGTTCTGATATAGCTGACCATGAAAAACTGAGTTCATTCTTTTTTCGTCTATGAGGACCAATTGCTCATAACGGCTTCGTACCCACTCTGCATCGCTGAGTTCGGCTTCTTGTATGATTCTCAGGGATGAAATTTCGACCTCGGTAGGAATAACGGCTTCTGTACCATAAACAAACATGTAAGGAGTTTCTCCAGTTGATGTGCGAACTTTGGTGCGGTATCACAGTAAGGCGAATGATAGCTTCTCATGACATTCCTTGTGCTTCTCTATCATCTTTCTCAATATCTTCTTGATATTCTTGTTGGCAGCCTCAACTGCTCCATTCATCTGAGGTCTGTATGCTGTGGAATTCTTGTGTTTGACCTTGAAGGTTTCACACATGGCTCTCATCAGGTCACTGTTGAGGTTGGAACCATTGTCGGTAATGATTGACTCTGGAACTCCGAATCGACAAACTATGCAGTCGCGGACAAAGTCAGCCATGACTTTCTTAGTAACTGCTTTGTAAGAGGCTGATTCAACCCATTTAGTAAAGTAATCAATGGAAACCAGAATAAACCTGTGTCCGTTGGAGGCGGCAGGCTCGATTGGTCCAATAACATCCATGCTCCAGGTGGCGAACGACCATGGTGAACTTGTTGCATTAAGCTCACTCGGAGGTACCTTTATCATATCCCCATGTATCTGACAACGGTGGCATTTCCGGACATACTGGATGCGATCCGTTTCCATGGTCATCCAGAAATAATCGACCCGAAGTATCTTCTTTGCTAGAACGAACCCGTTCATATGAGGACCGCATGTACCGGCATGTATCTCCTCCCATAGTTTTGTTGCTTCTTTTGCTTCGACACACCTTAGTAAACCCAAATCAGGAGTCCTCCTATATAGGATCCCTCCGATATGAAAGAAATTGTTTGAAAACCTTCGAAGTGTGCGTTTCTGAGTAGCGTTTGCAAGTTCTGGATATTCTCCCTTTGCCAATTACTCCTTGATATCATGAAACCAAGGATTTCCGCCTGCTTCTTCTTCAACATGGGCGCAGTAGGCTGGCTGATTTTGGATCCCCACTGGGATGGGATCGATGAAATTCTTGTCTGGATGCTGGATCATAGATGACAAGGTAGCCAATGCATCAGCGAACTCATTTTGGATTTTGGGGACGTACCGGAACTCTATCTTTGTGAACCTCTTTCTCAAATCCTGTACACGATGTAGATATGGCAGTATCTTGGAATTCTTGGTCGTCTATTCTCCTTGTACTTGGTGTATCAATAGGTCTGAATCACCAATCACTAATAACTCCTGAACGTTCATGTCGATGGCCAAGTTGAGCCTCAAGATGCAGGCCTCATATTCAGCCATGTTGTTGGTGCAGGGGAACCTGAGTTCGGCGGATACTGGATAGTGCTGACCGGTTTCTGATATTAAGACTGCCCCAATACCTACGCCTTTGAAGTTTGCGTCCCCATCAAAGAACATCCTCCAACCATCGTAGGATTCTTGAATGTCCTCTCCTACGAATGACACTTCTTTATCGGGAAAATACGTTTTTAATAGTTCGTATTTCCCGTCCACAGGATTTTCAGCGAGATGATCTGCTAATGCTTGTCCCTTGACCGCCTTCTAAGTCACGTAAATGTCGAACTCACTTAACAGGATTTGCCATTTGGCCAGTTTTCCAGTGGGCATGGGCTTCTGAAGGATGTATTTCAACGGATCCATCCTTGATATGAGGTACGTTGTATATGCACAGAAATAGTGTCTCAACTTTTGTGCGACCCAAGTCAGAGCACAGCAAGTGCGTTCCAATAAAGAGTACCAGGCTTCATATGGAGTGAATTTCTTGCTAAGATAGTAAATGGCCTGCTCTTTCCTTCCTGTTTCGTCATGTTGCCCAAGAACGCAACCGAAAGCTCCATCTAACACAACAAGGTAGAGTAACAGAGGTCTACCTGGCTCGGGCAGTACCAGGACTGGTGGTGTTGAGAGGTACTCCTTGATTCTATCGAAGGCCTTTTGACAATCCTCGGTCCATTTGGTTGCAACATCTTTTTTCAACATTTTGAAAATTGGTTCACAAATGATGGTAGACTGGGCTATGAACCGGCTGATGTAATTGAGCCTCCCCAGGAAACTCATAACATCCTTCATGTTCTTTGGCGGCGGAAATTCTTGGATGGATTTGACCTTTGATGGATCCAGTTCTATTCCTCGGCGGCTGACAATGAACCCCAGCAACTTGCCAGTAGGAACCCCGAATGCACACTTTGCAGGGTTAAGTTTCAAATTGTACTTCCTTAACCTTTTGAAGAACTTCCTCAGATCTTCCAAATGGTCAGTGGATTTCCTTGATTTGATGACATCATCCACATATACCTCGATCTCCTTGTGAATCATATCGTGGAATATAGTAGTCATGGCCCTCATGTAGGTGGCCCTTGCATTCTTCAGACCGAATGGCATCATCTTGTAATAATACACTCCCCACGGCATAATGAATGCCGTTTTCTCAGCATCTTCTTCGTCCATCCAAATCTGATGGTAGCCAGCGAAACAATCTACAAAGGACTACAGCTCATGCTTGGTGCAGTTGTCAATTAGGATGTGTATATTTGGCAAGGGGAAGTCGTCCTTCGGACTGGCCCGGTTGAGATCCCGGTAGTTGACACAGACTCTAACCTTCCCATCTTTCTTTGGAACATGCATGATATTGGCTAACCATGTCGGGTATTCAACCACCCGGGAACCCTGGCGTTGATCTGCTTTGTGACCTCTTCTTTGATTTTCAAGCTCATGTCTGGTTTGAACTTCCTGAGATTTTGCTTCACCGGTGGGCATGTCGGCTCGGTTGGCAACTTGTGGGCCATAATAGATGTACTGAGGCCAGTCATGTCATCATACGACCAGGCGAATATGTCCTTATGTTCTCTTAAAAACTCTGTATATTCCTCCTTTTTTATTGGAGACAGATGAACGATGATGCGTGTTTCTTTGACGTTCTCTGTGTTTCGCAGGTTGACAACCTCAGTCTCGTCCAAGTTAGACTTAGGTCTATTCTCAAAGTTCTTGACCTCTTTCACAATATCCTCAGTTATATCATCCTCGTCTGAATCGGAATCCATTTCTTGCGTTGCCTCGTTGCATGTCACAGTCGTCGGTTCATCAAGATAAGTAATAGTAATGCTATGTAATAAAGTAATGGGGAGGAAAATAGTAGCAAGTAAATATACGATTTATAGAGAAACAGCAAATGCTTTGATAAATTTAATAATCATTTGAACATAGGAGCTCTTTCTTGCAGAATTTAAAAATGCGAAAAGGAAGAAATTTTTTTTTTTTGAAAAAATAAATAAGATGTAAATAAATGTTTGTTTTGTTAGCCTTGCTACACCGAGGCTCGACGGGCTTTGGTCATCCTGGCAGACCAATTCTTGAGATATGATCCTCTGCTCACGATCTGTATGGAAAGGCCTTCCTCCCACCCCCTCTTCAAGAATGACACATCAGTCCATGTCCTCATCGTCCAAAAATAAATCCCTCATTGCCGCTAGCACTTCCTCTTCGTCCGTACCGTAGATGATATCATCTTGCTGGAAAGTTTGTTCTATGTGAGGTATTGGCTGCTCCAATGAGTAGTAGGGATTGCGCCATGGTGGCGACCAATCCATGAATTCCTTCCAAGTGTACTCATACCCTAGCCCGAAAGAGGTACCGTGCTTCTTGAGTGTTATTGGCTTCATTATTCCCTGGAGATTCTTATCGAGCCCTTTGCCTGGCTCGTATCCTTTCCAGTTCAAGATTCTCTCGATCTTACTGTCCCACCATTTATCCTTATCAATGGAATTAACTCGTTCAATGTTGTGGTAGATTTCTCCACCCAGCTTCCTTCTCCCCTCAGTGACCGAAAAAGTCTGGCGACCGTAGATATGGTTGCTACCGTCGCCATGAATGACTACCTCTTGATGATTCCATTCAAACTTCAATGCTTGATGTAGGGTTGATGCCACGGCCTCAGCGACGTGTATCCAAGGTCACCCTAACAGCAAGTTGTAGGATGCGGGCACGTCTATCACTTGGAAGTCTACATCGAAACAGGTTGGTCCCATCTGTAAGCTCAAGGTGATTTCTCCCATAGTGGACCTCTGCGAACCATCGAAGGCCTTTACATTGATCTCTCCTTCTTTTATATTATGTATACTTTTGCCCAATTTCTTGAGTGTGATTAGCGGACAAATATTGAGGTTGGAACCCCCATCAATTAAGATCCTTGTAATGAAGTGGTCCTCACATCGCACAGTGATATGCAGTGCTTTATTATGCCCTAACCCTTCAGGCGGCAACTCGTCTTCATGGAAAGTAATCTTGTGGCTTTCCAGAACCTGGCCCACCATGTTTGCCATCTCTCCGCTGGTGATATTGTCTGGTACGTATGCCTCACTCAGCACTATCAGCAAGGCGCTCCTGTGCGTCTCAGAATTCTGTAATAGAGAGAGGATATATATATCTGAGCTGGTGTCTTGTTCAACTGGTCGAGTATTGAGTACTCTTTGGCTTCGATATTTCTCCAATGATTGTCTGAACCTGTCTCAATGGTGGGAGGACGGTTGGCAGCCTGCTTTCTAGATTCATCCGAATGTTCAGGGGTATAAACTCTGCCAGTTCTTGTCATACCCTATGCAGTAATGGCTTCCTCAGACTTGCTTTTACCCTTTCTCCTTGCTTCAGCTGTGTAGTCCCATGGGATGGCGTTTGAGTAAAAGGGTGGCGTTGTTGACATTGCCACTGGAATAGATGTGGTCATCCTCATTCCCACCGGAGTATATGTTATAGGCGGCTGGACTGCTACTTCGAGTGGCTGTATAAACTCAACTTCGATCGGTACTGGGGCCTTTTCCTTTGCATGGACATGTTTACCTCAGCATCCTTGGATGGCTGCATCTGAACCACAATTGGGTCGAGAGTAATTGCGGGCTTCTTCGGATCACCCTCTGCAATCATCCCAATTGACCCCTCAGGATCCCAATCATCATCTACTTCAATCATATGGACAGCACCTTTATGGTCTAGCAGCGGATTATTGTGAACATTAGGAGCAGGGTCCTTGGCTACAATGATCTTGTTGTCTATGAGGGTTTGTATATTGTCTTTGAAGGAACGATATTCCTCGATGGTGTGTCCCTTCATGCCGGAGTGTTAAGCATAAGATTTGTTTGGGTTGATCCACTGAGAAGGGTTATCAGGGGTGGCAGCAGGAATGGGTATGACGTAACCGGCGACTTTGAGTCTTTCATATAGTTGATCAATGGGCTCGGCTATGGCAGTATACTATTTTGGAGGGCGACAGTTGAAGTTAGGGCGAGGTCTTGGGAAGTTTTGGCGAGTAGGTGGTGATTGGTTGTGATAAGGTTAGGAATTGTAGGCGTTGTAAACGGGGATTGGTTGGGAGTATCTAGGCAAGGTAGGCTGATATGTGGGTGGTGGATCATGATATGCGGGCGAGGGTGCTTAGTATTGAGGTGAAGGTGCTTGGTAACTTGGAGCTGGTTGGTATGTGAATGAGGGTGTTGGATATACTTGGTATTTGGGCGGGGAATTGGCTTGTTGTGCAACCATCACAACTCCCACATCCTTCTTTCTGGACACACCACCAGACTGTAGAGCTTTATTAGTAGCATGTAAAGCTTCAAAGTTGGTAACCATACCACTTTTGATGCCTTCTTCGATTCGCTCTCCCAACTTGATGATGTCAGAGAACTTGTGACCTTCGACCGTCATCAGCCGCTCATAATATTGAGGATCCTGAGCTCGTACAAAGAAATTCTTCATTTGTTCCTATTCTAAGGCTGGCCTAACCTTGGCAGCTTCTGACCTCCAACGAGTAGCATACTCGCGAAAGGTCTCCTTTGGCTTCTTCTTTAAATTCTGGATGTAGAATCCATCCGAAGCATTCTCCGTGTTGAACCTGAATCGATCCATGAAGTCTGTTGCCATGCTTACCCAATTAGTCCATTTCTTTGGATCCTGGCCTATGTACTAGGACAGCGCATCTCTTTTCAAACTCCTCATGAAGAGTTTCATGCAGATTCTTTCATCTTTTCCCACGCCAACCAATTTGTCACAGTAAGTTCTCAAATGGACTCTTGGATCACCAGTACCATCGAACATCTCGAACTTAGGAGTTTTGTACCCCTCGGGCAGTTCAAATTTAGGTTGTATGCAAAGATCTTCATAGTTCAGCCCCTCAATCCCTATTAACTCCTTCGACGCCCTGAACTCGATTGGTCAACTTCTTGAGTTCCTCGGCCAAATTCCTGATGAGCCTATCCTTCTCGTCAGACTCAGGGGTATGCGGTGTGGAATGAGCCACGGTTTCCACATAAATGGGATTATTGTAGACCTGGAAGTGGTCTTTTGTCTGATCCTGGAGAGGTGTAGTGTTATGGCGACATGCATTGCATTGTGATGGCGGGACTTAGTCTTTGGGGTGATTCGGTTGTTTAGGGGTATTTTTTGGTAAAGTGGGGTTTGGAGCATTTGGGAAGTGGACATCCGGAACTTTGAGGGAAAGTGATAGGTGAGCCAAATTCTTGACTTGGTCAAGTTCCTCTTGGAACTTCAGCAGCTTCTTCTCCAGTGGAGACATACCCTCTTGCAGAACCTGAATACCCCGACCATCAGCGATCTCAACCTGTTCATCCCTTTTGTCTTTTCTGACGCCACTTGCCTCTGCCATCTTAGTTTTACCCTTGCCTTTTTACTTTGGGAGGACTAGGAGCAGGGCCCTTTGATCTTGTGCGGTAGGCGGATGATGCCAAAATGCACGAACCAACCTTTGGGAAGGGGAATAATAAATAAAGAAAACAAAAAAAACGAAAAAAAGTAATAAAGTTAGTGAGGATCATAAAAAATATATTGCAGTATTTAAACACATAAGGCGGAAATGTAAAGCGTGTCCTATGTTGGGGACCTATTTGTGCCCGAGGTAGTCCTAGCGACAAATTTATTTGGAGAACTTAAGATGCTAAATGCCTCATTTTATTGATAATAAAATAGAAAAATCCAACACGACTCTAAGAATGTGAAAAATATAAAATGTCACTAATGGCCAGGGGCCTTATTACATAAGAAGGCAAAGTAAAGACAATCCTATCTACTTGGTCCCAGAAGGACCTTCCCCAGACTCAGCATCTCTGCTCGCCTTGATCAGCGTCCCCATCTCACGGAGTCCCAGCAGCATGTAGGTCCTGGCTAGAATTCCTCATTCGGCTCCCTCGGCCTTCTGACATGTCTGATCCTCCTAATAAACTTCTCCTCTAAGTCGACTATGCCTCGCTCCAAGTGTGCTAGCCTCTGGGTGGAGGGGATGGACAGGTCTTTCCATTCCTCTATAAGCTTCTTGTTGGCCTCGTGTATTTTGAGATGATCTTCTTCATAATCACGGAGCCTCTTGCGCAACTGGTTGAGTCTAGTCGTTGCCTCGGCCTTCTCATATATGACCCTGTGGCCTTGAGCAAACCCTGGATTGATACTTCCACCACAGTTATCTTCCAACCATCCCAGATAATAAGAAGAGTAACCAGCATGATACCTGTCGGGTTCAATAGTGTCCTTTTCTAACCGGATCTTGCAGTGCCACAAATGCTGAGCGTGTCACTTACGAGGGATGCCGTCGTTTTGGAAATCTGCCCTGAGATGACTCATCTTCTCGACCCTTGGTACAAATTTCTTCCTTCCTGCCTGCCTCATGACTCAGATCGGGACGTAAGGATACGTCCCTCTTAGACCAATCAATATCAGAAATAGGGTGTCTCGAGTTCTGATGATGAACTCGTCGGTTGGGAACCACTCAAACATCCACTGAATCTGATCCTCGGTCAAGTTTCCTAGCAACTCGGACCATCCGTTAGAGTCGGGGATGTAGTTCATACGCTTTGGATGATGGAAAGCAATATGATCATCCCAAATTCTCCTATGGATGTCCTGACGGTAGTCGCCGTTTTGCACATGCCCAGAGAGACACAGTTGGAGTAACATATTGCAACCCTCGAAATGTTTTGCCCCTCGTTGACACTTTTCCAAGGCTCGGTACATGTCAGAAATGATCATTGGCACGATACTGAAGTCCTGCCCGTCAATCCCTTCAATCAGAGTCTTGGTAACCATAGCCAACCTGGTGTGGATTCTTTCTTTCTTTGTCGGGAAAACCATCAGACCCAAGAAGCATTCTATAAAGACGAATACCTAGTGGTGAATGTTCCCCAGAGAAGTAAGGGCGAACTCTTCTTGATAAGTGCGGTAAGACTGGATACGACCATACCTCTCGTACAAATAGTCAAAGGGGATGTACGAGTCTTCCAAGCAGAACAAGTCTGGATTTTTCTTTAGTCCCATCATCTTGAGAAAAACTCGGCCTGTACGGTTTTCAGGCATCAATAACTCTGGAGACTCCCAAGCTAAACCGGCTAACCCTCGTATTTCCTCTAGCAATGGTGTCATCTCATTGTTTCCAAAGCGAAAGACCGACCGATCACAGTCCCAGAACAGGGTAGCAACTTCTATCATCATGTTGTTAGGCTGAATGTCTAGAAGAGAGGGCAGGTTGCCCAAGTGGTTTCTAACGACTGTTTTGTCACTAGAGTGAATATCCTCCCACTAGTTTAGTAGTTTGGGGTGGATATCGGTGACCATGCCGAATTTGGGGACCTCGTGCCTCATTTCTGCAAAACAAACAGGTTAGACCTTTACCCCCACTAGACTCGACTATTTAACATCAATAATTAGTATGAGCATTTAGTTCTCCAGATAAATGCACAGAACATGAAGACGTCCGTTTGGGTTCCAGGGAAACCCAATGGACTTTGGACAAGGCTATCTTAAAGGCTGTTGTGCGGACAACAAGTTAGCCTGGCTAGGTTTGACCATGATGCATGCAACATACAATAGAGTAAGGTTTCTATAGGGTTTTAGACCGGTACCCTTGAGCGGACAACTCAAGGGGGAAGGCACGGAACTCTCGACTGCACCGCTGATCGACTAGTTTTACCACAAATACGCCTTTCTGAATTTAGGGGTAGTAATATTGGAATAGCACAACCACTCATTGTAACCGTTGCTATAGGATTTTTGTTTGGCACGAGTGGAATATGAATGCGGAGCATGATATGAAGTAAATAACATTTAAACAAGTAGGCATGTATTTTCACATTGAGGAGAGCGGTAAAGAAAGGAAATACAACAGTTATAATTGAAAGCAGTTACAAAGAAAACATGAAGATACGTCAGTTTTGTTCAGGCGAAATAAATACTTGCAAAATTAAACAGTTAACAGCATATAACGGGAATAGGAAAGGGTATAAACATTTAAACAGAAATTGAAAGGTCCAAATTCATAAGACAACCTGTAAATGGTGTAATCCTGGGAATAACCCCAGCAGAGTCGCCATACTATCACGCTCCCCTTTTTCCTCGCACGGGTCAGGTGCGGAGAGATCAGGTTTATGATATTCAGGACAACTCCTTAAAGGAAGAGGTTTAAGGAAGAGTCGCCAGCTAACGATTTTGTGGTGCGTTAGGCCACCTAGAGTAGATAACTCATGAACTAGTTTGCGTTACCAGAGATTGGGTAAGGGCTTGAAGTTATCCTAAGGGGAAGGTGTTAGGAACCCCTCAAGATCCACAATTGTGGGTCCCAGCCAAGAAGTTTTGTGAATTTGGACGGTAAAAAAATAGCAAGTAAGGTTCATATAAGAGGGGATTTCAAACAAGTATGAAAATCTTTGAAGGTTTTTGGGAAAACATTAGAGTAAAAACATTTGAAAAGAATTGTCCTAGGTTTAAAGTAATACGGATCACATCAATGCAATACCCGGTAATCACTCCTCGAATAGGGGCTACTCGTGGTATTAGCGCACCGGTCATCATATCCGTATTCTACCCTTCCCACGCCGTAGAGGTTATTTAAAGAAGCGTGTGCTAGTCACAAAAGCTTACTACGTGCTATTACCCGTCCCATTCTATAAGTCCTGGAGGGTGTTTAGGACTACTAATCCTACAAGGTGGGTACTAGGCTGAACCCTTAAGTTCTAAAGGATAAACTCTAGGCGACAAGTAGAAAATAGTTAGGACTTGCACATAAGGGATTCACATAGGCAGTTAGGGGGCTCATATATACCTCCACAAATAAGACAAGTAAAATAGCAAGTCTCAAACACAACAAAGGTCTCAAATCCAGAACTTAAAGCAGGAAATTTGAGTGTGAAAACAACAGGTTTCAACGAGCTTTTAGCAAAGGGAATATTTTGAAAATAACTCAGTAATAAAGCAGGAATAAAACAGAGTAGTTTGAAGACATAACAAGATTAAAAATAAACAGAGAGATTTGTATAAAGGAGTGACTGATTTTGGAAATCCAGTATTTCAAAGACAGGACAGGAATTTAGAGCAGCAGCTTCAATGAATTTTCAGTAAAAAGTGAATGAATAATCTTAGCAACCAATAATTTTGAAAGAAGAGCAGGGACTTTAAATAACATAGTGATTTGTATATATTTCGAAAAAAGGGTGAATGGTTTTAAAAATTCAGCAATTTATAGGCAAAGCATGAGTTAAAGATGGTAACAAACAGTAAAGTCTTAAGGATTTTAGAAAAGGACTGATTGGTTTTAAAGACCACCTTTTAATAAAGGCAAGACATAAAACAGTTGATTTTGGTTTTAATAAGTATTAGGCCTAAGGTTTGCCTAGTCTTCCGTATATATACTGATTATGCACACATTGATTATGAGTCCTGAAGCATGATTTCTAGATACAAATGCAGAAGCAGTAATATCACAACATATTTTATTATAGTTATTAGTTGTGAGCAGGATTTCTAAAATAAACATGAGAATAACAGAGATGCTGAGGTAAACAACCTAAACATGGTTTCTAATGTATGGTATGCATGTCCTAATTGCACACACAGGTAAATAAATCCTATAGTCATGATTTCTACCCATAACTATCTAAGCATGAATAATACCCTCCCATAATTACTATCCAGCACCAAATATTCGTTTACAGATTATTACAGGCCAAGAATAATTAATTGCACAACTGAATAAAGGCAAATCAAGAAGCGATACTATAGAGAGCCTAACGATAGGCCCAAAGTACCAGATCCCTTTGCCATATGCCATGACCTTTCAACCCAAGTGTGTCATAGCCTCTAAGGACCTTAGAAGATTCTGGCCAGTGCTCACACCCAGGTACCCTAGCCAGGGATTAGTTAGTGTAGTGTAGAAGGCCATCCTTGTGTGTCAGAGTTGGGTACTCAGAGGTCCCCAAGGCAGT
>MDKI01253588.1:0-16142 GCA_005239505.1 Nicotiana paniculata
ATGCTCTAGTATAGAGAAAGGTAGACTTCTTTTCTCTATACTAGTAAGAGAGATTGAACCTGCTAGCGCTAACCTAACAGAAAGAAACCTCCTCTAGGGAAATGGCAGATTTTTCCTTTATATGCTTTAGTAGATAGAAAGACTCTTTGACGGGCTACTCCCCAAGCAGAAGAACCTCACTGTCTCCCGAAGCAGCCTAGTCACACAATGCAGTTGGAGCTAGAGACGAGGATGGCCGTGAATGCTTATCCAGAATAGACCAAGCTAAGCAAAGAAGAACCTATCCCAAGCGTAGCATCAACTATTATATCTTCCCTACTGCTATAAAGGAATAAGGAGAGAGACAATGCAGATTAACACGACACTGAGCAGGTAAATTGTAGCCTTCAGAGTTATTCTCCATCACAACCTCACCCCCCCGATATACTGAAACTCTTATTCTATGCTCTTCAGACATAATGAAAATATGCTTGAGAATTTTAACAACAATAAACGTTTAATCAAGAGTTGAAATTTTTTTGTGATTGAATGAAATGCAATTCTAACCACTTATATAGAATGGTTGTCCGGAGATTTTTTTTTTTTTTTAATTGCATAGCGCCAAAGCAGTAGGCACTATACGCTTTTTGAATTATTGGTGGACCCAGGAAGTAGGTATAGCGCCATAGTACACGACGCTATACAGAAAAAATGTATAACGCCGGGCACTATGGCTTTATACCCTGTCAGAAAAAAAAATTGTATAACGCCACACTATGTGGCGCTATACACTAACGGCATAATTACCGTTAGTGTATAGTGCCACATAATGTGGCGTTATAAATAGTCCAGTCCTATCTTTTTTTTTTTGACTTATATTTGTTCTATTTGTCCAATTTTAGCCTAATTGGGTTCCTGACTCGATATTTAAACTTATTTTTGGCCTGACTTAGCAAACTAACTATTTAAAAGCGTAATAGTGATGGTGCGTATAATGCGCATCTGAATATTGGTGGAACAGGAAGAGTTATCAAAAGCACTATCCGGAATATGGAAGAAAGGGTTTGCTAGTAGTTAATTTCTACCCACTAGCCTATTTGGCCAAGCTTTTTTTTGGAGTCAAAAGTATTTTTTTTTTGTGGCTAAAAGTGCTTTTGGTAAAAAATCAAGGTGTTTGACCAAAATTTTAGAAGGAAAAAAGTGTTTTTGAGGAGAAGCAAAAACATTTTTCGAGAAACAGAAAAATATAGCTTATCTTCAAAAGTACTATTCTGAAAAGCACTTTTGAGAAAAATACACGTAGAATTTATTTTTAAAAAGCTTGGTCAAATTTTAATTACTGCTCAAAAGTATTTTTCAAATTAATTAATCAAACACAAACCAATTTTCACAAAAAATACTTTTTTAGAAAGCATTACTAAAAAAAGCACTTCTCAAAATAAGTAAAAGTTTGGCCAAACAAACTATTATACTTTCACGAGGTTGGAGTTAGCCTACACAAATTATTTGTTTCCACTTGTGGTGGAAATAGATTCTCATGTGTTAACTCACTCAACAAATAAAACTGTATTATTCAAATTTATTGAATTATTGAGGTTGCTCCTCCAAGCGATGAGGAGTCCACAGATTGATAACCTCTTTGGGAAGCAAACAAGCAATAGCGGATTCGCTAGCAGCAATATAATCGGAAATACAAGATCACGAATCGATGGAAATTAACTTAGAGCTTTCTTATTGGAGTACTTCCTGTTATTTGCTTTATTTCAATATTACCACAAAGACTTGATTGGATCTACATCGATAAGAATAGTTCCTTTTTGGAGCCAATGACTTAGCTGGACGAGTATGAAGATGTTGGGAAGTAAATCGATTGCCTAGAATGAGCTGATAATCTCGAGGATTTTGGTAAAAATTTGATACAGAAAAGAGATAAATAAACTTTATGGATATCCTAAATAAGCATGTGAGTTTGATCCGAAGCTGACAATAAAATCATATAACGAGTTTAGATTTAATCATTTTCTAACTTTATTTTATATTATGACGTAAGTCACGAAACAGAAACAAAAATCAAATCAAGCTCAAACAACACGAAAAGAAATAAAGGAAGGCCACAAGGCATGCTGAAGGGTTAAACATGGAGATGCCAAAGAACAGAGGATCTAAAACATTTCCAACGGAATATAAAAATAATAGAGAGAGGAAAAAAGAAAAGAGATAATTTTGCTTTTGTCCCCTTTTTAATTGTTATATTTTAATTTTGATCAGTGTAATTCCCCACTAAGGCCTAATTAAATTGAACCTTCAAATTCGTAGCCTAATTAACAAACTGTTACAAATCCAACGGCGTTTTAGTTGCAAAATCATGTAATTAATCGTCTTTAATGCTAAGGTAATGTTAGTACTCTAACAATCAAATTGAAAGTTAAATACTCCATGTATTATTTTTATTATTTTTTTGAAACCCGTACTGTATAATAATTTATAAATCACACTAGACAAGTTTTATGTGACAAGCCTGACCCAAAAAACACTAGGGGGAGGATTGATCCCAGATTATCTACATAGATAGACTGCCCTCCAAACTTATTAATGGTACAAAAATTTAAAGTGGCCAAAAAGGACAATTTTCCGGAAATAGAAATTTTTAACTTACCCAAAAATAAAATAAAAACTTGAAACTGGAACTGTGCAAATAGCAAGGCGAAATTAAAGTGGAAGAGACTCAGTAATTTTATTAACAATAATATGGAAGAGCAGCTGAAGACGATTCTAACGCAAGCGTTTGGCGAGTCATCAGAGAGCGAAGGCGAAGAGCAACAACAACTTGTCCATTCTGACTGTGCAGAGAATCGGGATAATGGAAAAGCCCTAACCGGGTCAGTGTTTGGAGAAAGTCATGACTGGGAAAAAATCAGTGAAATTGATGGTCTCTGGTTGTGCAAAAACTTCCTATCTCCTGATCAACAATCAAATTTGTTGTCATCAATCCAAAAAGGTAGTAATATTTAAGGCGGATTGTGTGGGTTCAACTGAACCTATAACTATTATTTTACATCAAAGCTATTACATTTGATTCTTGACTCTATTGTGGCTGCAGAAGGATGGTTTGCTCAATCTTCAAGCAATCAGGTCTTGTTGGATCCTCAAACCTTCACCTCATTCGTGTATAGTACACTTATTCCCTTTAATTAAGTGTGATTTAAAAGCTTACTCATGTGTCATTTGGCTGAAGGATATATTGCCTCACTATTGCTATATTCGATGTTAAATCTTTAGTTTTCATACTTGTGAGCTTGAATTGTGTAGAAAATGATCCTTTGTGTTTCAGCTGACATGGAAAAAATTGAGGGGGTCAGCTGCCACAGTGTCAAAACGTTAGGGTTAGGGGTAATTTTTAAAACTTCATTAATGGTAGGGATAAGAATGGACTAAAAGTATAACGAGTGACACAGGTAAACAATAAACAATAGTAGAGGGATATTTTTGACCCTTTTATAAACCAACAATCGATTTTTGAGTTTCTCTTGACGCTGTTCAACTATTTTAACCTAGAGTCATTTATTGATGCACTTGATCACATGTATTTTCCTCCCCTTCAGGCTATGAGGTTTGGTGACCTACCAGGGTGGGCAGTTGAGCTCTCCAGCTCTATCCATGAGGCGATTCTTTTCAGTAATTGTGTTGCAGAGTTGGAGAACTGTCGTAAGGGCGAGGAAGCATGCATCTTTCCACAAGATCTGTTATGGAGGGAACCTCTATTTGATCAACTTATAGTTAACATGTATCAACCAGGTGAGGTGCGACTTTATCCTTTCACAGAACTTTTTTTCCACTGATAAGTGTTTTATCATAGTAAAACTACGCTTCTAGAATGCTACTAAATACCAACTGTTTAACTAGTACAACCATCAAGTTACATGATGCAGTATAAGATGCCAACAAAAAAGATCACTGTCCTAAGTTTTGTTAACAAATCTAGGTAATGCATACTCGGCTTTTAAGAAGTATAAACAGCATATCTGGTTTATGAATGGGGAGCTTATTAGTATGATGTAGATTCCCGCAGCAATGAACTAAGTAGGGGATTTCTGGTTTATGGATGGGTGCTTAGTAGTAAGATACTAAGTTGGTGAGAAAAGTTCAACAAATATCTCTAGTAGAGGAGAATTTTCCTTTTGAGAAGCAAAAATAAAACTCTCCTCTATTAGTAGATGAGAGTTTTAATTGAGGAGCGTTCTAAAATGGATTCGTTTCACAAAACAAAGTCAAGTAGATTTCAACCATTATTTTTCTTATATGACAGTACAAACAAAAGCCTTTCTAATTGAAGATTCATGACATATATCTGAAGAACATCAAACAGAATGCTTTAAACTAAGAGAAGGAATTGGTGCATGAAGGTCGTTAACGATCACAGGCAAAAAGAATAATAGACTCTGAAGCTGGATATGCTGACTGCTGAGGATAAGATGCATCTGTACTGTGGATATGTGCAATAAGTAACACACGAGCTGGTAGTAACATATAAGCGTTGCTGCAATTTAAAACGTCATGTTTTCTTTGAGTCTTTCCAAAGCGTAATACTAATATTCATTTCGGGCAAACGAGATACTGGTATCGCACTATTGCACATAGTTTTTTCTTAGTCACATTATATCAGTGTCTTTCATGTTTTTTTTTTTTAAATTACAAAACTAAACGAAGTCACTAAGCATATAAACATACTCATATTTCCTCGATAGTGCTTCTCATGCTGGACAATGATTTCATGATTTTCTTTTTTCCTTTTTCTCATTTTGAATCAAAATAGTACTCAAATTCTGGAGTGGTTTTCATTAGCAGATTCAACCGACATTGGAATTTAAGTCGATAAAAAATGTCAATTAAACATGATTTCTCACCAGAAGCTTTGACCAGAGTCACCAGATCTGGATTTTAGGTTGATAAATTTTGTTGTTTAACTTTTAGCAGATTGCTTCATTACAGGGGATCTGTCCTCATGTTGATCTAATGCGGTTTGAGGATGGTATTGCTATCGTATCTCTAGAGTCATCCTGCGTGATGCGTTTTACTCGAGTCGAGAACGAAACATGCAACCAAGATTTGGCACTGTTTACTCGAGTTGAGAACGAAACATGCAACCAAGATTCACCACAAACAGTGCCAGTTCTTTTGACTCCAGGATGTCTTATTTTGATGCGGGGAGAAGCACGCTATCTCTGGAAGCATGAGATAAATCGGAAGCATGGGTTTCAAAAATGGGAAGGCCAAGAGATTGATCAGAAGAGGAGAATTTCTGTGACACTTAGGAAGCTTTGCCGCACTGACTAGAAATTTAAATACTAAAGACACTATTGCTCTGCTTCACTTGGCTTGGGGGATGACCAAAGGAACCTGTTTAATTGTTCCAATACAGATATCTTAGTGTTAAGGCAGCAGCTCAGGCTGCTATTGTTCTCTTTGCTTCTAAGGCGATGATATGGCAATGAACATGAAGTGACACATTTTTGGCCTAGAATCTTCATGCCTTCTATGGTCATGCCTTCTATGTTCAGAAAACATATCTGTACATTTAAATTGAAACTCACTTTTTAAAATGTTATTTTCTTTAGTTTTTGCGTTTATACCAGAGACAAACAATAGAGGTAAAGGGAAGGTTGTAGTAGTCGTGGTTTTGATTGAAGTGGCATTTCCATCTATTAGAGCAAGGTGGCTCTGTTGTTCGAAAAATTTGCTGTTACTCCTGAGCTGTTTCAAGGGAAAAAGGCCAAATTTATCATGTACTGTTGAAAATAATTCACATTTACCCTATGTTATACTTTCCATCTAAGATTAATTCCTACCGTTAGCAAAATAATTAAAAATATCTCCATTTTAAAAATGAGTTCACCATTGCTATTCAAACCCCACATCGTCTAATGTATTGGATGAGGTGAACACCATGTGCCACTTCATCTCTCCAATCTTAGTGTGCCCATCCTCTCCTGCCACTTCACCCTGTAGGGGTATTATTGATTACTTTGATCACGATCAAGATAAATCTGGGACATGTTTCAAAGAACTCGTTCAAGACCTTTACTACCTGACCCTGCAAAACACTCTATTTTTCTTCTTAACGCCACTCATGAATCAATGTAACCTCTATTTTTCGACCACCTTCACATAAATTTCTTGTACCACGAACAGGAAAGGGATGACTCACCAATCAAAAAAGCAGACCATTTGACATTATTGGTGAGTATGAAGAACACAACCCATACCAGGCAAAAACTCCAAATTCAGGCAGTTCAGGATGTGAAATATTATATATAGAACAGTAAATATAAAACACTAATATGTGGCAACGCATCTAAATTACAGTACACGAGCATAACAGGAAAAGATATAATTAAGTGCGTATGAGATCGATGTAGCTAAGTAGTTGTCACTAGTGGTATACAAGTTTAAGATTTGCGAGACTCAGAAGCACAGCCCATCCAAGGCAAGGTTTTACCAGATCCCCAGCAATAGGATTCACGCTTTTAAAAGCCCTAGCACATGCAATCAACACTCCGAACAAAGCCATGCACAAAACCAACCCAATCTTAGTAGCTCCAACCTTAAACACCACTGGATCCCAAGCCAAACTCAACCCCAATTGGCTTAAGTACAAGAGCATAGCCATAGGGTGACGATGAAACCCACCGTCAGCCCAAACAAGCCAAGCAGAAAGGCCCATCAGAAAAGTTGAACCCAAACAAGCTAAGTGCAAAGCCCACAGACGTGGGATCCAAAAGGGCTTCTCCATTGAAACGTACTGGTAACTGGACCCAAAGAAAGAGATATCTAAAAGGGTTAATAGCAACGGTAAGGTCAAGGCAATTCCCAAAGATTTGAGGCCTCGTTTGGCTTTCTGTCTTCTTGTTGTTTTGCTGCTTCTATCCATTTTTGTGTTTTCGTCTTTATCTTTGCGTTCTGTTGTTTGTACAACTTCTTTTTCTTCTTCTTGTCCTCCTTTGGTTCTGTGTTTCAGTTCTTGAGAAGCCATGATCCGATTATAGCGTTTAGTATTAAGAATAGAAGGAAGTAGACTCGTGAACAAGGAGGGTGCGGAGAAATTTCAGGCCATAGAATGATTATTTAAAGAAGTCGGATCCACTATTTATATCCCTTGTGTAACTATATTACTATATGCAATTTTCAATTTGTTTTTAGCTTATACGGAGTATCGTATATGTAACCGGAGTTCGCCAAAAATAGTCCAAATAGTGAAATTATAAGGCCGGTTCGATTTTGCTGGATCAACATTAGCGGATAAGTGTCAATATGTTAAAGTCGAATTTATAAATAAATTGTTACATATATCAACTTAAAGTGTTGATTAAAAAAAAAGGTATTGGCGAAAAAATGTGGATACAAATTTAGTTATATTAAATGATGGAAATGCTTCTACAGCCATGTAAAAACTACGTGTTAAAAATATCTTTACATAGAAAATGTGAGGAAAGAATTTAGAGCTTTGTTTGAAAAACGTATTTTTGTGATTACAAAGAGGATTAAAGTAGAACAATAAAAGGTTTCATCAAATTACAAGTGTTTATAAATTGAATTAGGAGGATTAATTTATGGCATCTGATTGATTTTAAGTGATAAAATAATTTTAATATATAAACATGAACACGTAAATAAACTGAAAAATGCTTAAAGCTGAAGTTTGTGTAGAAGCAAGATGGGAAAGCATTCGTTATCACAAGATGAACATTAGCAGCATTATTAGGACAGATGGAAGAAACAAGTGATGAAGAGTGGAAAGAAGCAGTACACGTGGAGAGAAGCGAGTGCCAACAGTGATTATCGTCTTTCTATAAAAACAAAACGGTTCGAAACTTGTGGTCAAAGGAACAACACAATGGCGTACCTATCATTAATTTCGCTGTATATGGTGTCGACTCTGATCCAGATGTTGCATGCTGCTTGGAGATTGGAACCAGTGACCACTAACACGCATGCATGTGGGCCCTAATGATTTTTATTTTTTATTTATTTTTTTTCTTATCGACCGAAAATTACGAGCACTAATCGAATATACAAAATATTTATACTAATTACAATATAATATGTATATGTAGGCGCACATGAACGACTATATAACCAAGGTACAAAGATAACATGACGGTAGTTTTTGCTCCCCTTGCTTGTAGTCTTCCTTTATGATTTTTCTTTTTAATATGTATATTATATGTATAATTATATTTAATATACAAAAAAATTATATTTTTTGCTATTATTTTCTAGGACGCCCCAAAAATATACTTCCTCCGTTCTAAGTTATGTGAACTTGTTTGATTGGGTACGAAGTTTAATAAAAAATGAAGACTTTTAGAAATTGTGGTCCTAAATAAATCAAAAAGAGGTCCAGAGTATTTGTGTAGTTATAAAAGTTTCTCATTAAATGTAGAATTGTAAGTTTAAGCAAAATTATTTCTAAATTTAGAAAGGGGTCATTCTTTTTGGAATGGACCAAAAAAAAAATAGATTCACATAAACTGAAACGGAAGGAGTAATTATTCCTCTAATTTTATGGACTTACTAAAAAACGTAATTAGTTTGGCCAAATGTTTAAAATCTTTTATTTAAAAAATATTTTAGAAGTTTTTTTCGAAAATATTTTTAAAGAGTAGCAATTGGTGTCTCACTAAATTAATTTAAAAAATATTTTTCCTAATACTAGAATAGTGATTTTTGCATAGTCAAGCTTTTAAAAAATGATTTTAGGCATGCAAAATTTATTAAATTTAAATTTAATAAAATAATTTGGACTATTTTAAATATACTAGTCTAAATAAATATTATATGCTAATATAATTGGATTAGTTGTATTAGTCCAATATAAATGAATTAAATAAATAAGTCTTAATCCATTGGGCTAACCCATTTAATTGGGCTAAAGTGATGAGCCCACTTCATTAGGCCCAAAATGTCATCCTCCTAGAGACTCAGTTTTGTTCCACATGTCAAATGACGTGACGCGTCAAGTCAAACGGAAGAGCCAATAGGATTATGCCACGTGTCAAAATGATAAGGCATGTCAAGTCACATTAGAAAGCCAATGAAACTGTGTCACGTGTGCAAGTGACATGTTATGGCCAATCAAATGCGGGCTTGTGACACTTCAATTTGATTGGTCGGAAAGAGTTCGTTCTTATCAAAACTCTTCCCTTTTACAACTACTAATAGGGGACTTCATAACTCAGAAAAGATATCAGAAGTTATAACAAGAAGCAAGAGAGAGCTCGTGGATCAAACGCCGCAAATATCTCTACAAGTTTCAAGCTTCAAGCAACCAAGTTCAAGTTCAAGTTCAAGTTCAAGAACGAAGAACAAATCAAGTTCAAACTCAAGAACGAAGAACGATTCAAGTATTCAAGATCAAGAACGAAGTGAAATCAAATACAAGGCGTTTAAGACCAAGGCTACTTGTTCGTGATAAAATTCGTGGCAACAATCAAAATGTTCGCGGCAGATAAATCAAATTAAAATTCAAGATCAATCTCAAAGGCCCTTGAATTTATATTCAAAAGAAGAATCAGAAGATTCATAGAGATTGTACACTTATATTATTTGAAATAAAATACTTTGCAATATTTTTCGGTCTTGATTATATTTTCTCGACGCAATTTAATGTCTACAAATTCTGGCACGCCCAGTGGGACAATCTCTACCTCTCATCTCAACTTTTCAATCACCAAAGTTCAAGAACAACGAAATGGCTTCCAAGAAAATCAACTCCAGTTCAACTTCCGACAAGGCTGCTAATTTCAGGTTCTATGCTGATGTGGAAAGCATCCTCAATGTTACCTTTGGAAGCTTTGGGCCAGTTACGAGGAGCAAAGCAAGCTTGTTAGAAAAACAGGCACCCCAAGTGCTGTTCGTAAATACCCTTGTTTTCGGATCTTCATCCTCAAAAGGATCAAGATCTTCCACAAATGCACCCGAAGTTGGAAGCGATGCTGCTGAAAAGATCAAGAAAACTCTTGCTCTGCTTGACCTCTCCGGATCCAAGCATTCTGCTGTGAAGGAAGATGATGACACTTCAAGTGATGGATCCTCCCCACTTACACCACATAGCGTGAGCCAATCAAGGGTCAATCTATGTGAAAATCCATGCTACTCTCCATCGTTCATGACAATCATGAAAACCATGGTGACAAACACTTCATCTGTGAAGGAGCAGTTGACAAGCTTGACGGAAGCAATCACTGGCTTGACTAAGTGCATGCAAAATCAAGATGCTAGAATCGACAAGCTAACAAATAAGGTGAGAATCTTGATGGAAAAAGAATCCATCCATGCACCTGGCAAACTCCCAGAAGTTCAAGAGATTGATCCTCCCCCACGACAAGTTGCATCCACTAAGGAAATTCCAGTCTCTTCGGAAGGGATGATTCCAATAAATCAACTAAAGGAGTTTATTGAAGGGACTATAAAAAATAAATATTAAGTTGCTTCCAAGTCCTCCTTTACCTACGCAAAGCCGTACACTTGAAGGATCGATATGTTGAAGATGCCTGTTGACTATCAACCTCCGAAATTTTAACAGTTTGATGGAAAAGGAAATCCAAAGCAACATGTGGCGCACTTCGTTGATACTTGCAACAATGCTGGGACTTATGGAGATTACCTCGTCAAACAGCTTGTCCGCTCATTAAAAGGAAATATTTTTGATTGGTACACGGACCTCGAGGCCGGATCTGTTGATAGTTGGGATCAACTAGAGCAAGAATTCCTTAATCGCTTGTATAGCACGAGACATACTGTGAGTATGATAGAACTCACAAGTACTCGTCAACGGAAGAGTGAACCAGTTATCGGCTTTATCAATCGTTGGAGGAATTCAAGCCTTAACTGTAAAGACAGGCTTAGTGAAGCTTCTGGCATAGAGATGTGCATCCAAGGTATGCATTGGGTGTTGCGCTACATCTTGCAAGGTATCAATCCTAGCATATTTGAAGAACTTGCAACTCGTGCCCATGACATGGAATTGAGCATGGCCTCTGCTGGAAATGAAAGGTTGCCCATCTATGAACCTCGCAAAGTGAACGACAAGCAAGAAGTCAGAAAATGGAGCAAGTTTGTACCAAGATCTGAAAACAAAGAAGCTATGAATGTCAACACATCACCTATGAAGTTCACGACGAAGGTGGGCAAAAAGCATAGTACGAAATCCACTTCGTTTCAAGATAAGCCAAGTGGAAAGTTAACTCTAAAAGAAATGCAAGAGAAAGAGTACCCATTTCTGGATTCTGATGTGCCAGCTATTTTTGAAGAACTCCTCGAGTTAAATCTCATTGAGCTTCCGGAGATGAAGCGACCAAATGAAGCTGAGAAAATTGATGACCCAAATTACTGCAAATATCATCGACTTGTGAGCCACCCTCTGGAGAAGTGCTTTATCTTCAAGGACAAAGTTATGGACTTGGCTCGTGAAAAGAAGATTGTGCTTGAAGATGAGAAAGCACACGGAAACCATGTATCTATCATATTTGGCTCATTCAGTCTAGATGAATTATGTAGTTCTAAAGAAAGTAAAGATGAAGAATTACTGGAGAACTACAAAGTTGAAGGCTGTCAACCTGAGGATGAAGAAGGTTGGACGTTGGTGACTCGTCGTAGGCACCACAAAAGGAGCCCATGAAAAGGATCATTGGAACAACCAACGAGGAAAATAATGGTGAAAAGACCTAGGAGATGGAACCCAGTTAAGCATGTAAATAAAGCAAAAGTGGAGGTGCACCACCCTCAAAAGACACGACATCTAGTAACCTGGGAGGAGTTTTTACCAATGTTGGTTCCGCACGAAGAATTCCCATGGGGTATTGATGCCTCTTGTTGCCATACTGACGAAGGGAAAGAAAGGAGTGATGACCTACCATTGGAACCATCTTCGTAAAAGCTTATCGAGTCCACTCTTCAAGAAGTTAATGCTTGTGAGGAAAAATTCACGTTCACAAATGACGATATTCTGCTAGGTGACACTCCTCATAACCGCCCATTGTACCTGGTTGGCTATATGCGTGATGAAATGGTAAATCGAGGATCCTCAGTGAACATTTTGCCAATTCACACTGTAAAAGAACTTGGTATTCCCATGAACGAACTCTCAGAAAGTCGTGTGATGATCCAAGGATTCAACCAAGGAGGTCATAGAGCCATAGGCGCGATCAGGCTAGGAATCACCATTGAAGATATGCAATCAAGTGCATGGCTGTATGTGATTGATGCGAAGACTTCATACAATGTCTTGCTTGGAAGGCCTTGGATACATGAGAATAAAGTAGTTCCGTCTAACTACCATCAATGTTTAAAATAATACGAGGGTGAAGTCGAGAAGAAGATAGTTGCCGATGATGCGCCATTCACCGAGGCAGAGTCACACTCCGCCGATGCAAAGTTCTACTTGAAGAACCACATTTTGAAGGATCTAAAAGTTGATGATGGAATGAAAAGCAAGAATGACGAGCCCACAACTAAAAGAGCTGAGGTGACTATTGGTAAAGCCAAAGCTGTTATTGAGGAGGTACAACCCAACGTGAATAGATCTCATAGAGGGGATATTGTGTCTTATGGAAATAAAGTAAGTCATGTGATCCAATATGTCCCTAAAAGGAATAAAGATGAAGGCGAATAATCTAATCTCCAAGCTAACATGCTAAAAGATTTAACTATTCCGGTAAAACAAATTGAGGCAGTAAAGTTGTCTTCGAAGCCGCTTGCAGGGTTTGTAGCCCAAAATCGTCTGCAGAAAGTGGCACAACCTACAAAGTGGACAGATGAAGATTTTGATCCTAATGCTTACAAGCTATTTGCAAAGGCTGGATACAATACCAATGAGCCGTCAAAGTTAGGGAAGCTCCCATTAGAATCTGCAACGAGGCAACCACGTGAATGTTTAGGATACAAGCAACCGTCACCAGTGCGCATCTCAATAAGAAGGACGAGTACCAATTATATCACTGTAAAAGACGAATCTGCCGCTTCTAACAGGCCTTCCGTCTTTGACCGACTTAGAAAATCAACTGTGAGAACTTCTGTATTTGAGAGATTGGGTCCATTAAAGAAGGGGAATAAGTTCCATAGAAATTATCGAAATACAAGAACACCGCTTCGCCCAAAATTCAGAAGATCTCTAAAAATTTCCAAAGTTTGGCTCCTTTTAGAATGAAGCGACAAACAAAAGTCATGGTTTCATATGATGAAGTACTGAAGGTGAATCCATACACTGTGGTCTACACTAAAGAACGTGATAAAAACGAAGAAAGTGTGGGTTCTTCGTATCATGTTACTGCACAAAGCGAGCATGGTGTTTTATCTCTAATGGAGGATGATGAGAAATTGGACGATGTTTCACCATGTTATCACATATACTTCAACTATGGGTACTCTCAAAAAGATGAAGATGCAAAAGATGCTCCCTCGGAACTTGAAGAAGGGGTGAAGGAAACGGTTGATGCCTTAAAAGAAGTTAACCTTGGCACTAATGAAGAACCAAGACCCACTTACCTAAGTGCTTTACTAGAAGTTGATGAAGAAAGCACTTATATTGAATTACTCAAGGAGTTTAGGGATGTATTTTCTTGGAGTTACAAAGAAATGCTTGGCTTGGACCCTAAAGTGGAAGTCCATCACCTTGCGATCAAGAATGGCGCTAGTCCTGTTAAGCAAGCTCAAAGGCGTTTTAGGCCGGACTTAGTTCCCCTGATTGAACCGAAGTTAACAAACTCATTGAAGCTGGATTTATTCGGGAAGTTAAATACCCAACGTGGGTCTCAAGTATTGTCCCTGTAAAGAAGAAGAATTTCCATATTCAAGTGTGAGTCGACTTCAGGGATCTCAACAATGCGTGTTCCAAAGATGAATTCCCGCTTCCTATTCCAGAGTTGATGATCGATGCTACTACTGGGTATGAGGCAATGTCGTTTATGGATGGTTTGTGAGGCTATAACCAAATTTGCATGGCACCAAAAGATGAAGTGCTTATTGTATTCCGCACCCCCAAGAGTATTTATTGCTACTGGGTAATGCCTCTTGGCTTGAAGAAGCTGGTGGTACTTACCAAAGGGCTATGCAGAATATTTTTGATGATCTTCTCCACAAGAAATGTCGAATGTTATGTTGACGACCTGGTGGTAAACTCAAGAGAGAAGGGAGACCACTTGAAAGACTTGAGGATGGTGTTTGAGTTTCTCCAGAGATACCAACTTAGGATGAATCCATTGAAATGCGCCTTTGGAGTTACCTCCGAAAAGTTCTTGGGTTTCATTGTCCGACATCAAGGGGTCGAAATTGATCAAGCCAAAGTAGATGCAATTTTTAAAATGCCTGAGCCTTAGGATATTCATGAATTAAAAAGTCTTCAAGGAAAGCTAGCATACCTTAGGAGATTCATCTCAAACCTAGCTGGGAGGTGCCAACCATTAAGTTGCCTCATGAAAAAGGGCGTTCCTTTCAAGTAGGACCAAGCTTGTAGCAATGCCTTTGAAAGCATTAAATCGTACTTGATGAAGCCTCTAGTTTTAGCAGCCCCTATACTTGGAAAGCCGCTGATTCTATATATTTCAGCACAAGAAAGGTCTGTTGGAGCGCTATTGGCCCAAGAAAATAGTGAGGGGAAAGAAAACTCTCTTTACTACTTGAGCAGGACGATGACACCAAACGAGCTGAATTATTCGCCAATTGAAAATTTATGTTTGACGCTAGCCTTATCAATTCAAAATTTGAAGCACTACTTTCAAGCTCATGTTGTCCGTCTTGTTTCTAAATCAAATCCCATCAAGTTCGTGATGTCAAAACCTATTCTTAGTGATCGACTAGCGAGATGGTACCTCCAATTTAAAAAATTAGAGATTTTGTACATCCCTCAAAAGGCTGTAAAAGGACAAGAATTGGCAGACTTCTTGGCAGATCATCTAATACCTGATGACTGGGAGCTAACTGATGAACTAACTGATGAGGACGCAATGGTCGTTGAAGTTCAACCTCCATGGAAGATGTGCTTTGATGGTGCTGCGCATCATAGGGGAGCTGGTGCTGGTGCTGGTATAGTATTTGTCACTTCTCAAGGTGAAGTTCTGCCCTACTCTTTTACATTCACTCAACTCTGCTCTAACAACATTGCTGAGTATCAAGCACTAATACTTGGGCTTGAAATGGCTGTCGAAATGAAGCGATTGCAATTGCAAGTCTTTGGTGACTCTCAGTTAGTGGTCAATCAGCTTTTAGGTAGTTACGAGGTCAAGAAGCCTGAACTACGCCCATATCATGATTACGCAAAAAAGTTAATGGAGTGGCTCGATGATGTGACTATTCAGCATGTGCCAAGGAAAGAAAATAAGAAGGCTGATGCTTTAGCTGCCCTAGCTTCATCATTAACCCTGTCTGATCAAGCGCAAGTTACTGTCTGCCAAAAATGGGTAGTACCGCCGCCAAATGAGGCTGAAAGTGAAGAAAATGAACTCAAGCATCTTGTCGCTATTTCTGAAGTTGAGAAAGAAGAATGGCGACAACCCATTATCGACTACTTATGCTATGGGATACTTCCAGAAAAATCGAGGAGAAGGACTGAAATCCGTCGTTGTGCACCTCGCTTCCTTTGCTACAAAGATACTCTATACAGAAGCTCGTTAGAGGGAGTACTCTTGCGATGCTTAGGGGAAGAAGAAGCATTCCAAGCTTTGCATGAGGCACATTCTTGGGGTATGTGAGTCACACCAGTCTGTAACTAAGCTCCACTTCCATATGAAAAGGATGGGATATTATTGGCCAACGATGGTAAAAGATTGCTTAGACTATGCTCGAAGATGCAAGGCTTGTCAATTCCATGCGAATTTTATTCATCAACCTCCTGAAGTGTTGCACCCGACTGTTGCATCCTGGCCATTTGACGCTTGGAGATTGGATGTTGTTGGACCACTTCCAAAGTCCTCTGGTAGGCACCTATACATCTTGGCTTCAATTGAATACTTCTAAAAATGGGCTGAAGCTGTTGCTCTTAAGGAGGTAAAGAAGGAAAATGTTGCAAGTTTCGTCCTAGTAAACATAATCTATCGCTTTGGCATTCGTCGTTACATAATAACGGATAATGGAAAGCCATTCGATAATAGGTTGATGAACAAGATTTGTGA
>ML352177.1:0-20412 GCA_005239505.1 Nicotiana paniculata
GATTTTATTCTTATGAACATGTTTAGATAATTTCTTGTGGAACCCGTTGGGGAACAAACTTATGCTGATATTAATATAGCTTTGATTGGTTGATTAAACTCTATTTGTTCAACTACATTCTTGTTGTGGTTGATTGAAGGGCCCTCAATTAGCTGTGCCTATTTATTATGTATCTACTTGAGAGAGAGTGCATATTTAGGTAATTGTTTGAACAACACCACTCCCAGAGTATAGACGAAAGTCATAACCGAGGGTTTAGAGGTTGGATTAGAGATAACGATACTTCGGGTGCAATCTAAGTGAACTGTAATGCAATCTAGCTAGCGTAACTTGAGAGAGTGCGTCTAGTAAATTATCATAATTACTTGAGAGAGATTTATGGTAGATAGAGTGTTCATGATTGATAGAGANGCCCGCTTAGTCTTCTACAAGACATAGTTGAGCGTGATCAAGGAGTCAGGTAGTTAGAGGAAGAGGCCAGAATGTTATAGGTGGAGGTGAGCCCGCTAGATGTGGAGGCCCTCCCAGAGGTGTGGTTCAGGGTGGCGGGGCCCAGACCCGACTATATGCATTTCCAGCCATACCTGAGGCGGAGTCCTCCGATGCTATTAAGGCAGCTACTTGGGAGTCTGAGTCAGACATGCAGAGTAGATATCCATACTTGTTCGCCAATTCAGGTAATTTTCTATGTCCATTTGAGGACGAACGTTTGTTTTAGAGGTGGAGATTGTGATGAACCAAGGGGTCAATCTATGAATTTAGACTCCCTCCTAGGCTTATCAGCCATAAAAAGATTAATTTTAAATACCTCGATTTGCGTGCACAGTCCGGGCGTGAAACCGGAAAGCTTTTATGTGAAAATACGATAAATAGTGATTTTTAGAGTTAAAATTAGTTTATAGTTGACTTTGGTCAATATTTTGAGTAAACGGACTCGGATCTCTGTTCCGACAATCCCTGGAGGTCCGCAGTAAAATATGGGGTTCGGGCGTATGCCCGGAAACGAATTCCGAGGTCCCAAGCCTTAGAAATAAATTTTTGAAAGAAATCATTTTGCTGAAATATTAATGAAATAAAGAAAATGATTAATGTTTGAAACTGTTAGTATCGGGCCCGTATTATGGTTCCGGAGTCTGGTACCTATTTGTTGTAGTACTTAAATGTTAACTGGGGAATTTGGTGAAAACGGGGTTTATTTGACGTGATTTGGACATCCGGTTGAGAAATAATGAACTTTAAGTGTTCTTGGGGAAAATGATGAATTTTGAGGATTAATTCATAGTTTTACATGTTATTTTTATGATTTGATCGCACGAGCAAGTCCGTATGATATTTTTAGACTTGCGTGCATGTTTTGTTTAGAGCCCCAAGGGATCGGGTGAGTTTCGGATAGGCCACGGGATATTTATACACTTGAAAAGTTGCTGGTTTTTCAATTTTCTGGTGCCCAGGCATTTAACTCTATGCGTTCGCATTGCCTTTGTCGCGAACGCATAGAGTATAATATAATGACCCTCATCTTTGTGTTATGCGAACGCACAGATCCCCCGCGAACGCATAGTGTACTAGACCTGAGGGGGACGGGAACCCAGTACCCTATGAGAACCCCCCCCCCCCCCCCCCCCCCCCCTTAACATGAATGCGATGGCCAGTTGCCCAGTGGCCTTGCGAACGAGGCAGGCCCTATGCGAACGCATAGAAGGCCTGACCAGCTCTATAAATTCACTGTTAAACACGGACAGAACCCTTTTTTCTTCATAACTTTCGAACTAAACAGCCCTAAGGACGATTTTCTTCATCAAAGTTCATCTCGTACTTGTTGGTAATCAATTCTAAACTTTACTCTTTCAATTGCCCAATAACTTTCATCATTTTTAAATCAAAAACTAAGAATTTTCATGGTAAAAATTGAGGGTTTGGGTAGAATTAGGGAATTTGGTAAAAATCAAACATTTACCTCGAATTGAGGTCGGATTTCAAAACTAATTATATATTCGGGCTCGTGGGTGAATGGGTAAACGTAATTTGGTCCGAACCCCGATTTTGGACCAAGCGGGCCCGGGGTCGGGTTTTATCTTTTTTTGAGAAAACTTAGGAAAAATTATAATTTTCAGTAAAGTTGGTTCCTTTAGCATTAATTAATGATATTAAGTTAATTATGGTTAGATTCGAGTGTATTGGAGGTGAATTCAAAAGGAAAAGCTATAATTGAACAGTGAGTGACCTGCGAAATTGAGGTAAGTGCTTGGTTTAACCTTGACTTGAGGGAATAGGAATTCCCAACTTAATTGTTGTGTAAAAATGCATGTGTGTGGTGTATAGGTGAAGTGACGAGTATCTATGCACCACCAAATTATATGCTTACATGATCCCTTCCCCGTTTCCAATATTTAATTGCTCAAGATTTAATCGTTTCATTTCCATTGTTGTTTTTATGATTACTTGGCTTATTAATTTATTGTTAAGTCTGGTTGTGATTATTTTTGGAAAAGTATTAGTGTTTCCTTGGTTTTATTGTGGCACATAAAGCTTGAGTGGGTTGACATTGTTTTTACGAGATATACATGTATTCCTGCCGGTTCCATTTTTTTGTGATAATATTGATGAGTTTATGAGAAGTACAGTTTTCTGTTTACAATTGTTGAGATAAAAGTGTTGTGAAAGGCTTGGCCTGAATTGTGAAAAGATGATAAATAAATAAATTGATAGTAATAAGGGTGGACAATTGATAGTGATAAGGGTGGACAATATGATAGCGATAAGGGTGACAAGGAAAAATAAATGATTGTGATAAGGGTGGATAGGGAAAAATAAATGATAGTGATAAGGGTGGACAGGGGAAATAAATGATAGAGATAAGGATGGACAGGTGGGATCGGGTTGCACGCCGCAACAAAACAGTGATAAGGGAGGATAATTATGTTTTACTGATTTTTATTACAAATATTTGGAAGTTTATTATTTTATCCTACCATTTTCTCATATCTTGCACAGTTGGTTATTTTAAATTTAAGTTTGGAAACTTGGAAAGTTGTGTGAAATTTTGGTGACAATCGAGGCCTGGAGCAGGCGATTGAGTTACTTTATTATTCATTGTTGCAATTATATTTTCTTATTTGTGTAGAATTATTTTATTACTTTATTATATACATATTTTGTCACAGGTTAAGTTATAATTTCCCCGCCTTAGCCTCGTCACTACATCGTCGAGGTTAGGGTCGGCACTTACTCAGTACATAAGGTCAGTTGTACTGATACTACACTCTGCTCTCTTTTGTGCAGATCCAGGTACCGGCCAAAAGTAGAGATTTTTAGTTCGTAGAGACTGTTTTATAATTTTCCTACAACAGTTATATTATTTCTTTGGAGCCCGTTAATTGTAGTACACTTTAGTAGTTCGTGAATTGTGATACCAGACCCTAGGGTAGTCTTAGAGTTATTTATATAATTAGTTTGTGGTTCGGTTTATTTAGTTGTTTATCGTTTTACATTTGGAGTTATTCGTTGGAAACCATTAGATTAAGTTTACTTTAAATTTATTTTATTATGTTTAAATGGATAATAAAAGGAAAATAGCTAATCGAATTCTAGCATTGGCTTGCCTAGCAAGTGTGGTGTTAGGCGCCATCACGATCCCTAATGTTGGGAATTTGGGTCGTGACAAGTTGGTATCAGACCACTAGGTTGCTTAGATCTCACAATTCACGAACAAGCTCAGTAAAGTCTGAAGGATCGGTACGGAGACGTATGTACTTATCTCTTAGAGGCTATTGAGTTAGGAAACAACTCCATTTTATTTCTATTCTATCGTGCGATTATTGTCATCTCAAATACTGATTGGGTTCTTCTATTCTCTCACAGATGGCGAGAACACGTGCTTCCTCTTCCACTGACCAACATTTCGGTCCTCTAGCAGCAGCAGCAGCAGCTCCCACTAGGGGCAGAAGTCGAGGCCGCGCCAGAGGCCGAGGCAGGGGCAGGACTCAGCCCATTGCTCAGGCAGCAGCCCCAACTGTGGAACTCAGATCGAGATTAATGAGGGGGTTCCAGTTCAGACCGTTACAGCAAGACCAGCTCAGGTCCCCAAGGGGTTTATTTCTACCCCGGTTCTTCAGGATGCTTTGGTCCATTTAGTGGACCTTATGGAGAGTGTGGCCCAGACCGGCACATTCCCTGTTGCTGCAGTCGTATCTAAGGCTGGATGAGGGGGCCAGACTCCTGCTACCCACACTCCGGTTCAGACCCAGTAGCCAATCCAGTTGGGATGATTCAGCCAGTTGCAGCAGTGTCGCCCGTTAATGGAGTAGTTATGTCTGCTGATGCTTTGTGGAGGTTGGACCGGTTCACCAAGCTGTTTACTACTACTTATAGCGGTGCATTTTCAGAGGATCCCCAGGACTATTTGGATAGCTGCCACGAGGTTATACGGAACATGGGGGATAGTGGAGACCATTGGGGTCGACTTTGCTACTTTTCGTCTGTTAGGTCCCGCCAAGACCTGGTGGAGAGATTATTGTTTGGCTAGATCAGCTGGGTCACTGCCTTTGGCTTGGGCCCAGTTCTCCGATTTGTTTCTGGAGAAGTTTCTCCCTATTACTCAGAGAGAGTATTATAGGAGGCAGTTTGAGCGTCTCCAGCAGGTTCTATGACTATCACTCAGTATAAGACCAGATTCATTACCTTGGCCCGCCATGCTCTTATGATACTTCCCATCGACCGAGAGAGGGTAAGACAGTTTACTGAGGGCCTTGGTCATCCCATCAGGTTGCAGATGGCCAAGGAGACAGGGACCGAGATTTCTTTCCAAGACGCAGCTAATGTGGCTTGGAGGGTTGAGTCGTTTCTCGGGATGGGAGGTCAGGGGCCTGACAAGAGACCTCGTCATTCCGGTGGTTTCAGTGGTGCCTCATCTGGAGGCGGGACTTCATTTAGCAGCGTCCATTCTTCCAGGACATTTCATTCAGCACTACAGGCTTCACATAGTACTTTGGGTGGTCGTGGTTCTTATCTGCCTTCTTCTGCTCAGCCAGTCTACAGTGCTCCTTCAGCTCCCATTAGAGCACCTCCTCTACATAGTTTTCATCGTGGTCAGCCGGTTCGTCCGGGTTATTTTACATATCATGAGGGATGTTTTGAGGGGGGTGAATTTTGGCATATCCGGAGGACTTTTCCGAAATATGCAGGTAATCAGTTTCAGCATCAAGGTTCTCGTGCCATAGTTCCGGCACCAGCTCCAGTACCACTTTCCCAGCCAGCAAGGGGTGGGAGTCAGGTAGTTAGAGGTAGAGGCCAGATTGTTATAGTTGGAGGTCAGCCCGCTAGAGGTGGAGGTCCTCCCAGAGGTGTGGTTGGGCCCCCGACTATATGCATTTCCAGCCAGGCCTGAGGCGGAGTCTTCCGACGCTGTTGAGGTAGCTACTTAGGAGTCCGAGTTGGACATGCAAAGTAGATACCCAGACTTGTTTGCCAATTCAGGTAATTTTCTATGACCGTTCGAGGACGAACGTTTGTTTTAAAGGTGGAGATTGTGATGACCCAAGAGTTCATTCTATGAATTTAGACTCCGTCCTAGGCTTATTAGCCATAAAAAGATCAATTTTAAATATCTCGATTTGCGTGCGCAGTCCGGACGTGAAATCGGAAAGCTTTTATGTGAAAATATGAGAAATAATGATTTTTAGAGTTAAAATTTTATTATAGTTGACTTTGGTCAAAATTTTGAGTAAACGGACCCGGATCTGTGTTCCGACAATCCCGGGAGGTCCGCAATAAAATATGGATTCGGACGTATGCCCGAAAACGAATTCCGAGGTCCCAAGCCTTAGAAATCAATTTTTAAAAGAAATTATTTTGCTGAAATATTAATGAAATAAAAAAAAAGATTAATGTTTGAAAATCTTAGTATCGGGCCCGTATTATGGTTCCGGAGTCCGGTACTGATTTTTTGTAGTATTTAAATGTTAACTGGGAAATTTGGTGAAAAACGGGGTTTATTTGACGTGATTTGGACATTCGGTTGAGAGATAATGAACTTTAAGTGTTCTTGGAAAAAATGATGAGTTTTGAGGTTTAATTCATAGTTTTACATGTTATTTTCATGATTTGATCACACGAGTAAATTCGTATGATGTTTTTAGACTTACGTGCATATTTTGTTTAGAGCCCCGAGAGCTCGGGTGAATTTCGGATTGGCCACGGGATATTTATACACTTGAAAAGTTACTGATTTTTCCATTTTCTGGTGCCCAGGCATTTAACTCTATGCGTTCGCATTGCCTTTGTCGCAAACGCTCGCAAACGCACAGAGTATAATATAATGACCCTCCTCTTTGTGCTATGCGAACGCACAGAATCCCCCGCGAACGCATAGTGTACTAGACCTGGGGGGTCATAAAGAATAGAAATAAAACCCAAAAAAAGCTCTCTACTCTCTCTGGCGTTTTTCTCTCTTGCGACATGGTGAACTAGGGCATCCATGGCTGCCATCGTCTCTCCCCATCTCCAAGCTGTGGGAGAGTCCATCCAAAACAAGAGCGAAACACAACCTAATCATAATACAAAACAGTCATATGCATCGCAGCTTGTCGCAAAACAATCTGCCGCAAAATCGTCAAAGTTGGAGTTATGTCCTGTAACGTTTTAACATGGAGAACCAACGGTGGAATTAACTATTGAAGAGGTTAATGCATTCACCATTGAAGAAGTCTTACTTCAAGTTGTTATTCTTAAGTTTTCATATGGAAAACCTGATTTGCAGGAGTTAAGGCAGCTTATTCCAGCCCAGTTCGACGTTAAAGGTAGATGTAATATCGGCCAACTCGAATTTCGTCATATTTTAGTTAGGCTCGATGTGTATGAGGACTATGTCCATCTGGTGACTAAATCTACTGGTTATATAAAGTCTAAGGGTCAGGAATATTTCCTTAGAACTTTTCCATGGACACTAGGTTTCAATCCAAGAGAAGAAACGTCAAAAGCAGTTGTGTGGATTTCGTTTCATGAGCTGCCGCCAAATTTTTTTGCGAAAAAATCATTAATGTTAATTGCTGCAGCGTGTGGGAAGCCTCTTGTTGTGGATAAAGCTACTCAAGATCGAACATGACCAATTGTTGCTAGAGTTAAGATGTTACTTGACCTCCTAGACAAACACCCTAAGAGAATTAGGTTGCAAATTGTAGATGGAGCTATTGGAAAAACAGTTGAACATTATCAGGAGGTCACCTATGACCATTTACCTAAGTATTGCACCTTTTGTAAACATCAAGGACATGAAGAAAGATCATGTCGTTTGATGAATGGCAAGGCAAAGGAAGCTGATGGAATGGAGAGTGGAGAAGGGGCATTGCATGATGGAAAACTTGCTGGTGAGACGGCTAATATTGAGCAACTAAAAGGAGATTATAGGGCCTATTTGAATGCTAAAAGAGCTGGGCAAATAGAGGCTACCCGTCCAGTTGAGCAGCAGGTATTGCAAAGTGCAGAAGGAAGTCATATTTTTACTGGGAACAACAATAATGAGATGAATCGAGCAAATACAGATATCTCTGTAGGTGATGCTTTTAAAATTGATAAGGGTCCATCTAAACCTACACGAGATGTTCCTGCTAAAACGGCCTTAGCGACGATTCGCAACGCAATAGATCCAGTTGTGCAAGCTTATGACAATTTTCATTCTACTAAGGATGCAACGGTTGCATCAACTGCTGTAAGTTCAAAGGTAACTGTCGATGGAGCGGATGCATCTGTGCAAATTGGAAGGATACTATTGATAATATTGCAGCTGGTGATCGAAGATTTGCTACAGATTCTAAGGCTGTCAATGTAGAGGCTAAACATACAAGTGTTCAAGTTGAAAGTGAGCAAGGGACTCTGGCTGAATATGCTGCTGAGGACCACACTGTTGGCACTAAAACGACTGGGCAAAAGGGTGTTGTTATGGAGGGGAACACTGCTAAATCAATTGATGAAGGTAAACCTATTGTTGATCGAGCAGCAATTGATCCTAAGGTTAAAGGTGCTGGGCAGTTGAAGGCAGCTGTTGCACAAATTTCTGAAGTTCAAGGTATTGTTGCTGCAATTGATAAGGCTTCGAAGGAACATGCTACAAGTTTGGTTAAAACACAGGATGTCCAGATGGTGGTTGTCAAGGTGCAAATTTGGAGACTAATGCTGCATTGAAAGCAACAGGTGATCGAGCTGTTGCACTTGTTGAACCAGTGGAGAAATCAGCAGTAGCATGTGTTGGAGGTTTTAGGCAAACTCCTAATGACCAAAGAAAAGCCAAGGATCAACAGGTTACTAAAAGCAACCTCTCAACCTACTGATGCTAACAGGAATGGACAGGAACTTAACAAAGGAGATGGTGTTACTGGAATTCTTGGCAAGCGAGATGCTAGTGAAGCTGGTGGAACATCTGCTAACAAGAAGGCTACTGATATGCTAGAAGCAGGTTCTCAACATGGGAAACAAACACTTGCTAAGGGCTGGTCTGTAGTGCATCGATCACCTAGCAAGAAGGTATCTTCAGGTCATAAAAATCTGGAGGCAGCAGCAGAGTTTAAGTGTTCTAACTCTTTTGATGCATTGGGTGTTCCATTGGACATTGTTCCAGTTGCGGGGAAGCTAACGGGCAATCAAGCACATAGCTCTAATACTCCGACCTTGCAATTTTCCAGTCCTCACGTGGAACAAATCATCAAAGATGCCCAGAACGCGATGATGTTGCATACTAATATAGTTAAGCAACCTTTGGTAACATTGAACACCTCCGCGTTTGAAGTGTCATCACAATATTTGGAATCTTGTAGTGAATATGGAGGCGACGCAGGACAATTGATGCTGTCATCTGGAAACAAAAATGAAGTTATACAGGCAAATGTGAGGGGGATGTCTATCAAATCTAAACTATGGGTAGACCAGCACGAGTATGATGATGGTGAGGGCTGGGGTGATGAGTATGCTGGAAATTTGTCGGAGGATGATGATCAATATAGCGAGGATGAAGGTGCGCTTTCAGTTGGCTCACCATCAATGCCAAAAATTGGCCGCTCCACGATATTAAGTTCCAGTAGCAAACTTAATGCAAAAGCTCTAGCTTTTGTGCCTAAATCTGGACAGCAACATATAGGAACAAACACAAAATCTGGTGCAATAACACCTAGTAAATCTGGGCAGCAGCAGCGGCAGCAGCAGAATGCAAGCAATTCAGGAGCTGCAATAACACCTTCAACTGTTGGAAAGCAGCAACAGCAGCATTTAAGTTTGAAAAATCCTGCTGCTAGTTCTGGGAATGAGCTACATGAAGCAGCATCAAATCCAGAAAAGCAGCAGCTAATTGAAAGCACTCCAAAGTCAGTCGTGCAAGAGCAAAAAAAAGGACATCAACAACAGAATGCAATTGTTCCAGTTATTAGTTGGAGGAAAAAAAGTTACTGGATGCGATGGTAAGCTCGAAATCTGCAAATCTGTGTAATCCCACTGCTTTTAGCACTGGCCGTGTGAACAAGAACAGAAATAAGGTGCAAGACATAGCAATACAACAAAACAAGTCAATGGTGGCTAATATACAATATGGAAATACATTGACGACACAAGGTTTGGATCAAGGCATGCCACCTCCAGTGAATGTAGCCAAAGATATGTATGAAGAGAGAGAGGAAGATGATATTCTAAATCAATGCCGGGCATAGGCAACAAGAAAAGGTGATTTATCACCTATGCATAGCGGAAAAAGGAGGAAGACACATACAAGAGAAAAAAGTTGGGACGGCAAGGCGAGTGAAGATGCAAACATAAGGCGACTTCCAATGAGAGTTGCCAAACAAAAACAGGTTTTTCCAACTACGTCAACAAAGTCCACTTGTTCAAAAAAGAAACCATGAAGTTAGAAGACATTTTGAAGAAAGTTGAGGATGAAGACAAGCGTCTACAAGTTGAAGACTTCACAAAATTAGAGAAGAGTGAGCATCACTGTTATTTCTACATATTTTTATTCTACCATCACATTAGCATAGTTTTATGTAATATCATCACAGAGTATGTTATAAACTCTGTGATGATCATAGAATACCTAGTTCTAGCTAGTTCTTTCTTTTTACATGCATGTTAGTAGGTGAGGCTATTTTATGCCTTGATAGGATTAGTAAGGTAAGGTTTATCCCAATAGTGTCTGCCCAGGTCATATGCATTTGGGAAAATACCCAAGCGGCTATGAGATTATATGCCATCGCGAGACTTTGCCGGCAGCTACACCATGATCCTCTACATGAGGCTGCCATATCGGGCATTGTGAGGCGCAGAAGAGTGATTATATAGCCAAGGGGCCCGGGGTCGAGTTTTAATTTTTTTTGAGAAAACTTAGGAAAAATTATAATTTTCAGTAAATTTGGTTCCTTTAGCATTAATTAATGATATTAAGTTAATTATGGTTAGATTTAAGTGTATTGGAGGTGAATTCAAGAGGAAAAACTATAATTGAACAGTGAGTGGCCTGCGAAATTGAGTTAAGTGCTTAGTTTAACCTTGACTTGAGGGAATAGGAATCCAATTGTTGTGTGAAAATGCATGTATGTGGTGTATAGGTGAGGTGACGAGTATCTATGCACCACCAAATTGTCTGTTTACATGATCCCTTCCCCGTTTTCAATATTTAATTGCTCAGGTTTTAATTGTTTCATGTCCATTGTTGTTTTTATGATTACTTAGCTTGTTAATTTATTGTTAAGTCTGGTTGTAATTATTTTTGGAAAAGTATTAGTGTTTTCCTTGATTTATTGTGGCACATAAAGATTGAGTGGGTTGACATTGTTTTTACGAGATATATATGTATTCCTGTCGGTTCCATTTTTTTTGTGATAATATTGATGAGTTTATGAGAAGTACAGTTTTCTGTTTATAATTATTGAGATAAAAGTGTTGTGAAAGGCTTGGCCTGAATTGTGAAAAGTTGATAAATAAATAAATTGATAGTAATAAGGGTGGACAGTTGATAATGATAAGGGTGGACAATATGATAGCGATAAGGGTGGACAGGGAAAATAAATGATAGTGATAAGAGTAGACAAGGAAAAATAAATAATAGTGATAAGGGTGGACAAGGAAAATATATGATAGAGATAAAGATGAATAGGTGAGATCGAGTTGCACGCCGCAACAAGACAGTGATAAGGAAGGATAATTATATTTTACTGATTTTAATTACAAAGATTTGGAAGTTTATTGTTTTATCCTATCGTTTTCCCATATCTTGCACAGTTGGTTATTTTAAATTTAAGTTTGGAAACTTGGATATTTGTGTGAAATTTTGGTGACAGCCGAGGCCTGGAACAGGCGACTGAGTTATTTTATTTATTCATTGTTGCAATTATATTTTTCTTGTTTGCGTAGAATTGTTTTATTACTTTAGTATATACATATATTGTCACAGATTAAGTTATAATTGCCCCGCCTTAGCCTCGTCACTACTTCGTCGAGGTTAGGCTCGGTACTTACTCAGTATATGGGGTCGGTTATACTGATACTACACTCTGCACTCTTTTGTGCAGATCCAGGTACCGACCAACAGTAGAGATTTTTGGTAGCTGTCATCCATTACCCGGAGACACGAGGTATATCTGTCAGCGTTTGCAGATCCCGAGAGTCTTCTCTTAATTCGTAGAGACTGTTTTATAATTTTCCTACAACAGTTATATTAGTTCTTTCAGCCCATTAATTCTAGCATTATTTAGTAGTTCGTGAATTATGAAACCAGACCCTGGGGTAGTCTTAGAGTTATTTATATAATTAGTTCGTGGTTCGGTTTATTTAGTTGTTTATCATTTTATAATGGAGTTATTCGTTGGAAACCATTAGATTAAGTTTACTTTAAATTTATTTTATTGTGTTTAAATGGATAATCAAAGAAAAATAGCTAATCGAACTCTAACATTGGATTGCCTAGAAAGTGTGGTGTTAGGCGCCATCATGATCCCTAAGGTTGGGAATTTGGGTCGTGATAGTTTAGATTATTTATTTTCTTAAAGAATAGTGGCCTTTTGGCGCAGTAAAATGTAGAGCCTTTTAGCGTAGTAAAATGTAGAGCCTTTTAGCATAGAATCCATGTATTTTAAGTATCTCTTATACTGATAGATGAAATATAAACTCTGTCCAATTTATAAAAATTAATAATTCAATTTATAAAACAAATATACAAAATTATAAACATATTGAAATTGATACACATAAGAATTCATGGTAGCTTGATGCTACTGGGCCTCAAATATCGAGTCTGGAACCCATAGGTATATACTCTGCCAATTTACAAAAATTAAAAATTTAATTTATAAAACAAACACACAAAATGATAAAAATATTGACACGTAAGAATTCAGGATAGGTCGGTGCTACTGGGTCTCAAATATCGAGTCGGGAACCTATAGATATATACTCTGTTCAATTTACAAAAATTAATTATTTAATTAATAAAAGAAACACACAAAAGGATAAAAATATTGACACACATGAGAATTCAGGATAGGTTGGTGCTACTGGGCCTCAAATATCGAGCCTGGAACCCATAGATATATATTCTATAAAATTAAATATGATAAAAAATAATTATTTAATTTACAGATCAAACATACAACTAATATTGTTTAATTTACAATAGACGACATGGACGTGCCGCCTATGCATCCCGGACCTGACTCTGATGAGCTATTAGTGTTACAAGGCGATCATAGGTCCGCCTACGTATGGGAGGGAGAGCTACTGGCACAGACTCTCCGCGCTAGGAGAGTGGACGACTTGTGGGATTTTATGAGGGACAGAGTTCTCCATCCCCATGTAGTCCAGCACCTGCGGGATACGGGCTTCTACAGGATATTTGAGATCGGGCGGCTGCAGCTCGACCGGAGACGCACACTTTCCACCTGCCCATTGGCGAGGCCACCATCATGTTGCAGGATGTGGAGGTTTTATATGGGCTGCCCGTTGATGGACTGCCAATTGCATTTCCTCAGGGCATGAGAGTGATGTCACGTGGCCAGTATTTGGACATGCTGCTGCAGTTCACTGGCTTCATGCCACAGGAGGAGACTGCATACTCAGGAGCCAGTCGCATGAGTTTGACAACTATTAGACAGCATTTGGAGATATTTCACCCCAGCATCACCGGCGAGACAGATGATCTACATATTCACCGTATACGAGGTTGTTGCTGCTCCTTTTGTTTGGTGGGGTCTTGTTCCCGAACACTTCGGGGAACCTAGTCAGCTTGTGATTTCTTCATCATCTTCAACTGCTAGATGATTTACCCAAGTACAGCTGGGGTGCTTCTGTTCTCGCCTACATGTACAGGCATTTGTGCGGGACGAGCATGGGCACCAAGCATGACGTATGTGGATTTTTGCCGCTTCTACAGGTGACAACATATTCGAATACCTCTGTTCATTCCCATCCAATTCTATCTAGTCAAATTTTATCTTTAACTTTACGTCAACTTTGTATGTTAGGTTTGGGCCTGAGAGCGGTTCCTGCAGTTGCAGCCACCTCTACCACCATTACATTCGGATGTACCACATTCGTTTCTCCCTCTAGCTAGGAGGTGGGTTCTCCGACGTGGATATGTACGAGATTACGATGCTCGACATAATCTCCCCCCTTGCAGGGATGTGTTGGATATATTGGAGGGCGCACAGGTACAAAACTTACTTGGTATAGCTTCACATGTGTTGTTCATACTCACGTTTTCTGTTGTTATTTGATAGTTCATTTGGATGTCATACAACGACGACTTGATAGGTGGCCTGCCCGATTTTTGCTCGGCCGACCGACTGATTTGGAGCACTTCCGTCCAGCTGATGTGCCTCGATATTGTGGAGTATCATGCCACGGAGCGGGTACTTCGACAGTTTGGCCGTCCGCAGTATATACCGAGGGGGCCTACATGGGAGGCTACACATTATCAGCGGGGTGATCGTTCTAGGGTGGACGATGCATATTTAGCATGGCTAGAGGCGCAGGTCCATACTTGGGACCAGCGAGCTGACCTGATTCCGCCTCCCCTTCACTGATCCAGATGGAGACTATTCAGCTCTATATGCCTTGGTACCGCCGTGTTACCCGACTTTTTGTCAGGAATCCCATTCATCAAGTTGGCGGTCGGTACGTTCCATACGTCGGGCGGCACGAGGCCCTGGTATGTTTTTTGTTAATTATATAATTGTAACTTAGTGCAATATATGTAGTTTATATTTTATACGTTGTGCAGGATATTTTCCTAAATCTATTCTACAGGTGGGACTGCAGATGTAACAGCATGCCGGCGAGGGAGAGACCACTTTGCACGATTATGGCCGGCATGTTGCAGAGCTGGCCGCTCGGACACTGCAGCGAGCCCGGGAGGGACAACGCTTGGGACATGCCCTGCTTATATGGCGCCAGAGCAGTACCAGCGAGGTAGGGGTGTCGCACAAGGTGGGGGTTCCTGACGAGGCAAGGCTGCCCCTCGAGGTGAGGGTGCCCCACGATGTAGGGCTGCCGAACGGGGTCGTGGTGGGTGGCGAGGAGTCGGTGCCCATCAAGGGGGCGTGGAGGCCCCTGTTGATGATGTTGATCTGTCGGGTGACCTACATGAGCCGCACGAGTATCCCAACAGCATGCCGTCATACAGCCTTGGTATGCAGCTCACTCCAGGGACTTCGTAGGTGACCCCGCCAGGTCCATTATTGATCATGGGCACGGACCTTACCGGAGAGGATTGGGATTCATACTTCCTCGGCCCATCGACCGTTGCTGAGGATCTGCCGACCCGAGATTTGGATAGTGGGCGCCGACTGAGTTATGGCTCATCATCACAGGCACAAGTATGGTTTTATTAGTATTAAATTTAAATTTATTTTTACTTTTCTCATTTATTTTCTATAACTTTATTAATTTCCTTATTAAGGCTTCATCCCCGCCCGTCACAGAGGCCCCTTTGTGCGATGCTGACATTGTTGTGGCCGATGATTTTATTCAGGAGCTCGACGAGACCATGGTAAGACAATCTAAATTTTTGTGACTTAATATATATTTTCCTATACTGAGCTGACTTATTCTTCTGTAGGTTTCTACTGGACCGACGACCCCTTCTACCGATCCTGCCAACACCACTGATGATCATGCTGTAGCGCATCCTGCTATAAATAGGCGATGTGACGAGGATGATCTCGATAGCGTTGTCGGGCGAGATGGGATGCGCCTCAGGCCAGCGGCTGCATAGAAGCACACAGGATGTGGGACGCATTGATTTTTTATTGTGTATTTTATGTAAATATTATTTTATTTGAATAATAACAACAATTTTATGTTTACATAATATGTGCATTATTTTTATATTTCCCCGTTCCTTCTTTATTTTAATACTACAATATCAACACAAACATAGCAACTTAACATAATTTAGATTCAGTAACTCTAATGAAAATACATGACACGGGAAACATAAATATAAAGTAGTACACTCAAAACATACATGTCACTGTCTAGTCACTGTCGCTCGTTATTTTCTGCTCCAACCACTTAAATTTATCTTCAAGCTTATTTTTTTTCAATTATGTCTCTTTCAGTTTCTCCTTCAACTCCGCAATTTCTCGTTTATATTCTCTTTCATATTCCTACTGTTTTAAGGTCAAATTATGAAGAAACTGCAAAGATTTTTTGTAGCATTCCTGATTACAGGGGATCATCAATTCATACCTCAAAATTACAAAATATTTCGTCGGGAACCCTATAAAACTTGTTCACACACATCCAGTAGCGGAGTCCAACTTCACCATCATCCCAACATTCATTCATCATGCATTTTTTGCCGCACTCGCACCTTGGTACATAAAGGCGTTCAGACATTTGTTAAAGCGTAAAAAAAACCTTTCTTTTATGGAAAGTTTTGCTATTGGTTAAGCGCAGAAAATAACTAGAATGCAGTCGTTATTTATAGGCAAGGCAACACACATAACGTAGTATTTAACTGTGCTATATATATTCACATAACGTAGTATTTAACCGCGCTATGCTTTACGTATAAAAGATTCTATCGGATACAAAATAACTTTTTCTTAGGCGGTCAGCTTTTCAGTTTGACAAGACAACACACATAACGTTGTATTTAACCGCACTATATATATTCACATAACATAGTATTTAACCGTGTTATGCTTTGTGTGTAAAAGATTCTGTCGGATACAAAACAACTTTTTCTTAGGCGGCGGCTTTTCAGTTCGACAAGATAACACACATAACATAGTATTTAACTGCGCTATATATATTCACATAACGTAGTATTTAACTTAGCTATATCTATTCACATAACGTAGTATTTATCAAAAATATACCTTTAACTCAACTAATTATGAACTTTATTTATTAACTATATTCACATATTTTTTCGTTTTTTAATCCTATACTATTTTTTATTACATGAACGGGAGGGATAAATGCATTAATTTACTCAACTGGAAAATGTTAATTATCAATAAGATTTAACAACAATGGAAACATAATTTTATTTGATACATCTTCCAACATAAACAAAACAACTACTTATTACAACATAAATTCATTGATAGTTGAGCACATTAGAAGAACACCCGCCACGAGCTTGATTACCACCGCCACCCAAACCAGCCGAAGGACATTTTCGATGGTCGTGTCCTGTTTGCGAGCATATACCATATTTGCGCGCATAAACGGTATCGCTAACATCCATTTGGTTCCTTATACGCATTCTCTTTTGCACCTGTATTAGACGCAAATAGTCCTTGTTACACACCATTTTAAATGGTTCCGACGGCTAATAATGCTCAGCACCCACTGGCTGCAACTGCCCGCTATAGGTGTTTAAGTAATCAGCAACACAATATTGTTTATCAACGTCGTTGGTTGGCCCTAAACCAACATGTTGAAAGCACCTCATGGCATGTGAGCACGGCATGTGGTAGATGGACCATTTCCCACAAGAGCACAACCTTCTAGATTCATTTATTGTATGTACATTATTCCCCCAGTTTTGATGGATAGCGGTGTGAACTTCAAAAATATTTCTGTCGTGATCATACTGCAAAAATGAATGCTAATGTGCTCGCCGCCTGTATTTCTCAAATCTCTTCATCGACAGTGGCATAAATTCAACACTCCTTTCCATTAATGACGTTGCAGATGCAGCCCTTTCAACAAACCTCTCTGCTATCTGCTTGGACGACATCCGCACCATGGCAGTGACAAGCAATCCTCTTGCCGACTTCAATAACCCGTTGAAAGATTCTGACATGTTTGTAGTCAGAATTCCCCATCTTCTGCCACCATCGCATGCAAAGTCCACTTGTGAAGCTCGTGTCGCATCAACCAATGATAGGCTCTCTCGTCTTCATGCCTGATAGATTTCATGTGCCTCTGGAATTTATGCTCTTGGTGGTCTGTTACTACCATCCACATCAAATCATGCAGGTCCTTGTTGGGATGTGCCTTATGGAAATTGGCCTTCAAGTGCCTCACACAGTAACGGTGGTAGGAATGAGTTTCTTGCCATGCAGGCAAGTTCTCTACAAAACTTAAGATACCACCATGCCGATTAGATATTAGACAAATACCGGAACGCTGTTTGACAACGTGCTCTTTCAAATGGTTCAAAAACAGCGTCCACGTCTCTTGGCTTTCATTTGCGCAAATAGAAAAAGCTAGAGGAAATATTTTTCCATTAGCATCTACTGCAACGGCTACCAACAACTCGATATCATACTTTCCATATACATGAGTTCCGTTTATGGATATTATCGGCCGGCAATGCGGAAAACCATCAATTGCTGATTTAAATGCCCAGAACACGTAATTGAATATATATTCTGGTTTACCAGGACTCCGCTCAAGCTTCCATTCAACAACCGTCCCAGGGTTAAAGTGTTGTAGTGAGGCCATGTACCTGGGTAGAGCTGCAAATGACTTATCTCAGTTACCATAAACAATTTCAAACGCACGTTTGCGCCTGAGAAATGCCTTTCTTTTGGTAATGGTATGGCCACATTCCTGGTTGACTGATGTAATGCACTCTTGATTTTATACCTTATGGACGCTTCAAGGTGTGGAATAAGGATAAGAGAAATCAAGTAAATATCCAAGTTGAAGTGATTCCCGTTGAATGTGTCCATTTCACATCTGTGGGTGGGAATGTATTTACACACTTGCCACAAACCTGTTTTCTTCTTGCTCGCACGCAGCATCCAATGACAACCCAAAAACCATATGCGGCAAACAACCTTGTATACCTCTGGAGTTGACTCCCATACCATCATCTCACGACAGTCTTTCATGTTGTGCATTTTTGACGCCCTTCTTATGCACACTTTATCAGGAAAAAAAGCATGCCCTTTTCCAGCACCACTGGTCTAGAATCATCCCACATTGCTGTCCAAATTTTATCAAAATCCCTTGTGAGAGCATCCACATCCGGCATACTTGGAAAGTTATCAAGGTAGGGAATCTTCCTTGAATGAAACGGCACTTGGGACTCATACACTCTTGGTCTAACAGGGGGTGGAGCATACTCCCTCGTCAAATCAGGTCCTTCATTCTCATCCTCCTCATCGCCATCCTCACGAGGGAAGGGTGTGTCGTCTCCGGAATCATCGGCATTGTTGTCATAATCACTGTTATCTTCCACACTTTGTGCGTCTGCCAGATCCCGATTTAATATGTCGTCTTCGGGCAATTGAGTGAGGACATGTGGTTCAACTTGCTCGTTTTCACTGCACAAACAACAAAATAATAAGCTACTGAAATTAATAAATACTTTCCATATAGTTGTATCACTTCACTTACAAGTCGTAGTATGATGACATTCCATGATGGACAGTTTTCTGTTGGTGAAGACTCCCGGATGGACCACTATGATCCAACACACCAAAACTAGGCATATTCCAACTGGGCCTGGTTTCATAACTTGTAAAATTAATATCTGGCTGGTACCCTCTGTGGAATATATGAGCGTTAATACAAATTCAATACAACAAAAATATACATCATAACACAAAGAAAAATTGAAGTTTATCACTCGTCTTGTGGATTATGTAAAGTAGGAGAGAAATTATTTCCTCGCTGCTCATTCGCCGGTGGTGACAAGTTTAAATCAAGGCAAACTCTTTCATCCGGAACCTGTCCGGCAAAAACTGCTCCAGAATAACCACTCGATGACTGGGGGTTATCCCTACTATGCGCAACCTTATTATCGGGAACGTCTTCAACCTTGACGTACATTTCCAACATTTTTTTTACAATAAATTCCCGGTATTCATCCGGAGTCCTCAAAAAATCTCTCAAAGTTCCATCATCGTCGATGTTAAACTCAGCGTAACAAGCAACCCCTTGCGGAGTGACGGAATACGGATATCTTTCGGTTACTTTAAGGTTCACCGAACGTTTCCTCACACTCATTTTATTACATAACAACGATACCAATCTATCGTACTCCATTGTAAGTGGAAATTTAACATGACACCGTAGGGATAAACTATAGTTCACAGAGTTATTTGCCACCACAACCTCACCCTCCCAATATAATGAAACCTTTATTTTTCGCTCTTCAGACAGTATGAAAAAATGCTTGAGAATTTAACAAGAAGAAAAGTTTGAACGGGAGTTAGAATATTTTTTGAATGGAAAGTTGTAAAATCCTAATGCCTTTAAATAAGGCCATCCTAACTCGGGGGAGGGGGGCTGAATTTTTTAGGTATAGCACTCTTTTAAAGAGTGTTATACCCATTTGAATTATGTTATGTCAGTTAAGCCCAGGGGCTTTATTGGTGGGCCCACAAAAAAGGTATAGCGCGCTTTATAATTGCGCTATACATATATATAGTGAGGTTATAAATTGCGCTATACATATCTGTCCCATCAAGTCAGCTATATATGTATAACGCGGTTTTAAACCAAGCTATACTTTAACGGCCAAAACGCCGTTAAAGTATAGCGCGGTTTAAAACCACGTTATATATAATATAATCACCCTTTTGTTTTACACACATTTATGTCACACTTGTCTAAAAAGACTACATTTAAGTTCCTGACTCGTCTCAAACAACCTGCTCGGAATAAGCAATTTCCCCTTAAATTGTTCGCACTTTCACATTCCAATCACACAGTAGGATAGAGAGTGACTTTTAACTCCACTGTACTTGACCATTTAAGTAGTTGTTTGGTGGAACAGGGGTGCGGAACCCAAGTAGGTCCTTTTTGCACAAGTAGAACGAAAATAGGTCCAAAAAAAAATTAAGAACGGATCTATGTATAACGCCAACGGATCTATGTATAACGCCATAGTATATGGCGCTATACACTAATGGTAACTGTGCCGTTAGTGTATAGCGCCATATACTATGGCGTTATACCTTCTGAATATGTCAG
>ML352179.1:0-24974 GCA_005239505.1 Nicotiana paniculata
GAGAGAGAGAGAGATAGAGAGAGAGAGAGAGAGAAAGAGAGGGAGAGAGAGAGAGAGAGATAACCCTATTAATTTCAGTGAGCTAAAAGAGATCCCATTTTGATTTAAAGATGCGGTCTAAGGGAATATGGGTGTTACTCAACTCAGTTTGTACATGGATAACATAACAGGATCAACAAGACTTTAAAATTCTATTAATGTCAAGGTTAAATGAAATAAGGAGCCACTTTGAGTTTTATACTCAGGCTCGATGGCTCAGGGCCCAAACTTGTTCAGGCAGCCTCTAGTGGGCCGTTTATTAGTCCAACCCAATTTTCATCCCTAATCCTTTGATTTTTCCAAGGACAACCAAATAGGGATTTGGCTTAAATATATACTGACTGAATGTTACAAGGGCGGGGGGAGACATTTTTCCAATAGACATTTGTTTTTTACAAGATACTAAGAATAGGCTATTAAATAATTGATCAAATCTTTTAGATTACATTCATCCAGCACATAGTAAATTTTTTTACCTAACAGAACTAATACCACTCTGATTTAGTCTCATAGAATGCCCTTTTTCGATCATAGGGTTCATGTACTCCTTTCTTGCATTTTTGCAGCTGGTTATATGCATCCTTTTGGATTAAATATGACCAACTGGTGGTCAGATTTAGATCCATGATGCTATCCTAATACACTTAAAGCCACGGGAAAAGACATGAAGAGAAAACATTTAGATTTGAACTATAAGGCACACTTAAACAAAATTGGAACTAGAAAGAAGGAGAGCAAAGTTATATATAAGATTTCATTTAAACATGTATGAATTTATCATAGAAGCTGAAGTTCATAACTAAGGCCCATATAAATACTAATTGTCACGATCCAATTTACCCTCCGAAAGGTATCGTGATGGCACCTAGTCTCTATGACTAGGTAAGCCTAAAATTTGCAGAAATGACAGAAAAAAAAAATAAAGACAGAAAAGATCTCAAGTAGATATAACGTAGCTGCTCAACATATACATTTTTACTTCCCAAAACTTGGAATGTCACCATAGTCACAAGCTCTGTACTAAATGTAGCTCTATACAATGAAACAGTGGAAAAAAATATACAAGTCTTCTATGCCTATACTAGAGTAGAAGGGGACTCGTGGGATTCTGCGGACGCGGCAGAATTACCTCGCGGTCTCCTGGCTGCTGATAGGACGACTCCTAGCCACGATACTGGGTGCTGGTACTTGGATCTGCACATGGGGAAGACATGTGCAGGAAAGGGCGTGAGTACTCCACATTCGGTACTCCGTAAGTGCCAAGCCTAACCCCAGTCAAGTAGTGACGAGATCAGGTTAAGGCCCTACTGGGTTTGTAAAAACAAGTCAATATATAATTTAAAACAGGGAAATATAGATAAGCAATGATAAACAGGATTAACGAAGGCAGAAAGATTTAATAACATAAAGAGAGAGCCCTCGGCTCAGCACAACATATATCTCAATAGTAAATGTGCAATGCATTACACTGGGAAAGCTCCCGGATCTCAGTCCGTAGTCTCAATTTAAATATGCTATGCAGTACATGGTAAAAGCTTCCGGATCTCTGTCCGTAGTCCCAATTTAAATATGCATTTCAGTACAGTGGGAAAGCTCTCAGATCCGTAGTCCCAATTTAAATATGAAATGCAGTATAGGGGAAAAGCTCCCGGATCTTGATCCGTAGTCCCAATTTAAATATGCAAAGTAGAAGTATGTCAATTATGACTTAATTAGACAATCCGGGAAAGACAACAGGCATGAATAGAGTAAAGCTACCTAAGCATGATGTGACTAGTAGCAAATAAGAGGAAATCAAGTCAGAACAGGTAGTCATGCTTACTCCTAAACTGTCTACTCTATTAAGATGGAAACAGTAATATATGAATAAAAATGAGCGATTTCGTAGGAGTAAAAATAGGTTTTTTTAAATAATGACCCGTGTACGCACTCGTCACCTCGCGTACACTATGTCCACATAACAAAATAAGTATAAAAATGCCTAAGGGAAAGTCCCAAACACAGAATTAGGCAAGCACTTACCTTGACTGCGCTAATCAACTCAATACCACGCTCTTGTCACGAGTATCTGACTCCGGGTGGCCCATACCTATTCAAATCGATTGCATGGTGTAAATGTCACTTCAAGGGAACAAAATAGCTAATTATTTATAAGCTAATACGCGAAATTAGGAAATTCACCAAAAAAGTCCCCCAGTCCCATGTCTCGGAATCGGGTAAAATTTATATTTCCCGAACACCCATTCGCTCATGAACCCACTCGAACGAGAATCAACAAAATTCGACGTCTAAATCTTTCTAAATCCTCAGATTTCTACTTGGGAAGATTTCATCCCATTTCCATGGTTTTTCATCCAATTTCATTGATTAGATTGAGGAAAATGATAAAGATTATCGATATATAAAGGGATTAAGATTAGAAAACGTGACCTATGGTCCTTCTCTTCAAATTCCACTGAAAATCGCCAAGTTTCGAGCTCACAATCGATTTTGGAATTATGAAATTCAAACCCTCGGATTTTTGGTATAAACTTCCCCGATTTTCGCACCTGCGACACTGGGATCGCACCTGCGGTAACCCAATCGCAGGTGCGAAAATTCATTAAGTGGCCTGGGGTCGCACATGCGGCACCCCTTTCGCACCTGCGGAAATGCCATCGCAGGTGCGGAAATTCATATAATGGCCTGGGGTCGCACCTGCGGCACCCCTTTCGCACCTGCGTGTCCGCACCTGCGGAAATACCATCGCAGGTGCGAGACACCAGAACCCGAATGGTTCAGCTGTTTCTCAACTTCTCAAACTCACCCGTTGGGCATCCGGAACAACCCCAAAGCCCCCGGGACCTTACCCAAACCTACCAACTAACCTTAGTACCTTGTTCAAACTTAGTCGAGCCTTAAAAACACATCTCATAACATCAAAATCATCAACTATGCATAGATTCAAGCCTAAGAACTTAGGAAANCACGTCTAAACTCACCCGAATAACCTTGAATTTTGCACACAGGTCATAAATGACATTACGAACCTGCTGTCGCTTTCGAAAATCCATTCCGAGTCCGATATCAGAAATTCACCTATCGACCGAAATCGCCGAAATTCTAACTTTTGCCAATTCAAGCCTAAATTCACAACTGACCTCGAAAACACATTCCAAACACACTCCTAACCCCGAAATCACCCAACGGAGCTAACATAGTCGACGAAATTCCATTCCGGATCCGTCTTCACACATCTCTAGCTACGACCAGATTTCTAAAGCTAAATTCCATATTTATGGACTATGTGTTCAAAATCACCCCGAATTTCATCACTCAATGCTCTGACAAGTTCCAAAAACATAAATAGACATAGGAGAAGCGGTAAATAGGGGATCGGGGCGCTAATTCTTAAAATGACCGACCGGGTCGTTACATCCTTCCCCTCTTAAGAAAATCGTTCATCCTCGAACGAGCATAAAAACATACCTGAAGTTGGGAAAAGATGAGGGTACTGACTCCGTATATCCTGCTCGGTCTCCCAAGTCACCTCCTCGACTGGCTGACCCCTCCACTAAACCTTTACTGACGCAATATCCTTTGACCTGAGCTTTCTGACCTGCCTGTCCAATATAGCCACAGGATCCTCAACATATGATAGATCCTTGTCCAATTGGACTGAGCTGAAAATCCAAGACATGATTTGGGTCACCGTGATACTTCCGGAGCATGGAGACGTGGAACACCGGATGAACCCCTGCCAGGTTGGGAGGTAGGGCTAGCTCATAAGCAACCTCCCCAGCACGCCGCAACACCTAAAAAGGGCCAATAAATCTCAAACTTAGCTTTCCTTTCTTCCCGAACCTTATGACGCCCTTCATAGGCGATACCCGAAGCAAAACTCGATCACTAGCCATAAATTCCAAGTCACGAACCTTCTGGTCCGCATAGCTCTTCTGCCTGGACTGAGCTGTGCGAAGTCTCTCCTGAATCACCTTCACCTTGTCCAGGGCATCCTGAACCAAGTCTGTACCCAAAAATCGGGCCTCGCCTGGCTCAAACCATCCTAAGGGAGACCTGCACCGCCTACCATACATAGCCTCATACGGCGCCATCTGAATGCTAGACTGGTAGCTGTTGTTGTAAAAAACTCTGCAAGAGGAAAGTATCTATACCATGACCCTCCAAAATCCATCACACAGGCACGTAGCATATCCTCGAGAATCTGAATCGTGCGCTCGGACTGCCCGTCTGTCTGAGGGTGAAAAGCTGTACTCAGCTCTACCCTGATGCTTAGCTCCTGCTGAACGACTCTCCAGAACTGTGAAGTGAACTGTGTACCTTTGTCTGAAATGATAGATACTGGAATACTGTGGAGGCGAACAATCTCTCTGATATAAATCTCAGCCAACCTCTCCGATTAATATGTAGTTAGTACTGGAAGGAAATGGGCTGATTTGGTCAGCCAATCCACAATCACCCAAATAGCATCATGCTTCCTCAAAGTTCGAGGAAGTCCAACCACAATGTCCATGGTGATCCGCTCCCATTTCCACTCTGGCAGCTCAATCTGCTGAAGTAACTCTCCCGGTATCTGATGCTCACATTTGACTTGCTGACAGTTGAGGCACTTGGCTACAAAATCCGTTATATCCTTCTTCATCCTTCGCCACCAATAGTGCTGTCTCAGATCCTGGTACATCTTCGTGGTACCCGAATGTATGGAATACCGCGAACTATAGGCCTCCTCAAGAATCAACTCCCGAAGCCCATCCAAGTTGGGCACGCAGATACGGCCCTGGATCTTCATCGCCCCATTATCTCCTATAGTCACATCCCTGGCATCACCCCGCCGGACTCTATCCTGAAGAACCAAAAGGTGGGGATCATCATACTGGCGCTCTCTGATACGATCATGAAGGGAAGATCGAGCAACCACACAAGCTAATACCCGACAAGCCTCAGAAAGATCCAATCTCACGAATGAATGGCTAAGGACTGAACATATAAGGCTAGAGGCCTCTCAGCTGCATGAAGGTATGCCAAACTCCCCAAACTCTCCGCCCGGCGACTCAAGGCGTCGGCCACCACATTGTCCTTCCCTGGGTGGTATAATATAGTGATGTCGTAGTCCTTTAGCAACTCCAACCACCTACGCTGGTGCAAATTTAGATCCTTCTGCCTGAATATGTGCTGCAAAATCCGGTGACCCGTGAATATCTCACAGGGAACACCATATAAATAATGATGACATATCTTCAGGGTGTGAACAATCGCTGCCAACTCGAGATCATGAACATGGTAGTTTTTCTCATGGACTTTCAACTGTATGGACGCGTAGGCAATCACCCTAATGTACTTCATCAACACCGCTCCCAAGCCAATCCTCGAAGCATCACAATAAACTGTATAGGATCCGGAATCGGTAGGCAAAACCAACATAGGAGCTGTAGTTAGAGCTGTCTTGAGCTTCTGAAAGCTCTCCTCACACTCCTCAGTCCATATAAAAGATGCACCCTTCTGGGTCAGTCTGTTCATAATCGCTGAAATGGATGAAAATCCCTCCACAAAACGGCCATAATACCCAGCCAAACCGAGGAAACTGCGGATCTCAGTAGCTGAGGACGGTCTCGGCCAACTCTGTACCGCCTCCACCTTATTCGGATCTACCTTGATCCCATCAAAAGACACCACGTGGCCTAGGAATGCCACAGAATCAAGCAAAAATTCACACTTAGAAAACTTGGCATACAACTTCTTCTCCCTCAATGTCTGAAGCACGGCCCTCAAGTGCTGCTCATGGTCCTCCTGGGAACTAGAATATGCCAGAATGTTATCAATGAACACAATGATGAAAGTATCAAGATAAGGCTGAAATATGCCGTGCATCAGGTGCATGAAGGCTACTGGGGCATTGGTCAGCCCAAATGACATAACAAGGAACTCATAGTGGCAATATCTGGTCCTGAAGGCAGTCTTCGGGATATCTGGTTCCCGAATCTTCAATTGATGATAACCGGAACGTAGATCAATCTTGGAGAACACCCTAGCACCCTGTAACTGGTCAAATAGATCATCAATGCGAGGCAATGGGTACTTGTTCTTCACTGTCACTTTATTCAGCTGCCGGTAGTCAATACACATACGCATCGAGCCATCCTTTTTCTTTACAAATAATATCGGAGCGTCCCAAGGTGATACACTGGGCCTGATGAATCCCTTCTCAAGCAACTCCTGTAACTGCTCCTTCAACTCCTTCAACTCAGGAGGAGCCATGCGATAAGGAGGAATGGAAATGGGCTTAGTGCCCGGCAACAAGTCAATGTCGAAATCAATGTCTCTATCGGGTGGCATACTCGAAAGATCAGCTGGAAATACATTGGAATAGTCCCTGACAACTGGAACTGACTCAACTGTAGGGGTCTCAGTACTAACATATCTCACATAAGCCAAATATGCATCACACCCCTTTCCAACCATCCGCTGAGACTTAAGAAAAGAAATGACCAGGCGAGGAGTATACTCCAAGGAACCTCTCCACTCTAACCTCAGAATTCCTGGCATAGCCAGCGTCACGGTCTTCGTGTGACAATCAAGAATAGCATAATAGGGAGACAGCCATTCCATACCCAATATAACATCGAAATCTACCATACTAAGTAGTAGCAAATCAGCTCTGGTCCCAAAACCCCTGATAGTAATCAAACATGACTGATATACGCGGTTCACAACAAGAGAATCTCCCACCGGAGTAGAAACATAAACAGGGGAACTCAAAGAATCCCGGGCTATCCCCAGATGTGAAGCAAAATAGGAAGATACATATGAATATGTAGAGCCTGGGTCAAAAAATACCGATGCATCCCTATGACAAATGGGAACAATATCTGTAATGACTGAATCTGAAGCAATGGCCTCGGACCGGGCCGGAAGAGCATAGTACCTGGCCTGGCCTCCCCCTCTAGGGCGGCCTCGACCTCCCCGAACTCCACCTCGATCTGCCTGAGGTGGTGGGTAGCAGCTGGGGCTGGAAGAATAGCTAGAGGACCTGGTGGAAGATGTGGAGCCTAATAAATCTGAGGGGTGCACCCTGATAAGTCTGAGGTGGTGCGCCCCTCCTCGCTCTGGGGAGTCCTCTAATCATATGATGAGGGTCACCACACTCAAAGAAATCCCTTGGAGGACGTGGAGGCCGATGCTGACTCTGAACTGGCCTACTGGGTTGGCCAATGATATCACCTCGAGCAGGAGGCACCTAAGATACTGGTGGTGCATAATAAGGCTCCTGAGGTCTAGGAGGAGCTGGAATACCGCTGGCTGCTGGGAGAGCTTAATGAACAGGGCGACTCACAAAACCCCTACCATAGCGTTCTGCTGGTCCACGGGCTCCTGAAAAATGGCCAGTCTCTCGAGACCTCTTGGCCTCTCTCTTCTCCCTGTCCCGGGATAACATAGTATCAATCCTCCTGGCAATACTCACGGCCTACTGGTAAGTAATATCGGTCTCCAGCTCTCTGGCCATGCTGTTCCGAATACTGGGGTGGAGTCCCTCAATAAAGCGCCGAACCCTCTCTCTGACAGTGACAATCAAAGTTGGTGCATGGCGAGCCAAATCGCTGAAACGGACTGCATACTCTGACACAGTCATGGCACCCTGGCGTAGCTTCTCAAACTCCGCACGCCAAGCATCCCTGAAGCTCTGAGGGATAAACTCAAGTAATAACATCTCGGAAAATTGAGCCCAAGTAAGTGAAGCTGCCTCGTCCGGGCTACTAAGCTCAAAAGCATGCCACCACTGATAAGCTGCTCCCCTCAGCTGGAAAGTAGTGAAAGAAACCCCACTCGTCTCCAAAATACCCATAGTGCGGAGAATGCGATGACACCCCTCAAGAAAACCCAGGGCGTCATCCAAAGCTATTCCGCTGAACTCCGATGGGTGGTACTTCTTATACCTCTCAAGTCGGAGCTTCTCTGCCTCAGGAACATCTATCCTAGTCTCATGCTGAGCTGGAGCTGCTGGGGGCATAGGAATATACTATGAAACCTGTCCAATATGAACTCTCTGCTCAGGAGTACGGGCTACGGGAGTCTGTGTCCCTCCTCCGGCCTGGGATGTAGCTGGAACTATCGGGAGTAGACCCGCCTGAGACATAGTACTGAAAGCACTCAAGAACTGGGCCAATGTCTCCTGGAGGTCTGGAGTAACAGTAGGGACCTTCTGTGCCCCTCCAACTGTAGCTGCTGGGGCCTCCTCTGCCTCTGCCCTAGCCGGTGCTCGGGCTGCACCGCGTTCTCGTCCCCTGCCCCCGCCCCTACCTCTAGTGGCTCTGACTAGGGGCTCGGGTGCCGGGTCATCAGTACGTCTGGTATGGGTACGAACCATCTGCAAGCAAGAGTAGAATAGAGTTTAAGAATTTGATGACAGCAACTAGCACGATAAGGAATTCCAAATAATTTGATTGTTTTTAACAGTTACATAGCCTCCCGAAGATAGATACGGACGTCTCCGCACTTATCCGCGAGACTCTAATAAACCGGCTTGTGACTTGTGACTCCTATGAACCTAGACGCTCTGATACCAACTTGCCACAACCCAATTTACCCCCCGAAAAGTATCGTGATGGCACCTAGTCTCTATGACTAAGTAAGCCTAAAATTTGCGGAAATGACAGAAAAAAATGGCAGAAAAGATCTCAAGTAGATATAACGTAGCTGTTCAGCATATACATTTTTAATTCCCAAAACCCGGAATGTCACCATAGTCACAAGCTCTGTACTAAATGTAGCTCTATACCATGAAGCAGTGGAAAAAATATACAAGTCTTCTATGCCTATACTAGAGTAGAAGGGGACTCGTAGGATTCTGCGGACGCGGCAGAATTACCTCGCGGTCTCCTGGCTGCTGATAGGACGACTGCTGACCACGATACTAGGTGTTGGTACTTGGATCTGCACATGGGAAAAACATGCGCAGGAAAGGGCGTGAGTACTCCACATTCGGTACTCCTTAAGTGGAAAGCCTAAGCCTAGTCAAGTAGTGACGAGGTCAGGTTGAGGCCCTACTGAGTTTATAAAAACAAGTCAATATATAATTAAAACAGTGAAATACAGATAAGCAATGATAAACAGGATTAACAAAGACGAAAAGATTTAATAACAGAAAGAGAGAGCCCTCGGCTCAGCACAACATATATCTCAACAGTAAATGTGCAATGCAGTACAAGGGGAAAGCTCCTGGATCTCAGTCCGTAGTCCCAATTTAAATATGCTATGCAGTACAGGGGGAAAACTCCTGGATCTTTGTCCGTAGTCCCAATTTAAATATGCATTTCAGTACATGGGGAAAGCTCTCGGATCTCGATCCGTAGTCCAAATTTAAATATGCAAAGTAGAAGTATGTCAATTATGGCTTAATTAGACAATCCGGGAAAGACAACATGCATGAATAGAGTAAAGCTACCTAAGCATGATGTGACTAGTAGCAAATAAGAGGAAATCAAGTCAGAACAGGTAGTCATGCTTACTCCTAAACTATCTACTCTATTAAGATGGAAACAGTAATATGTGAATGAAAATGAGCGATTTCGTAGGAGTAAAAATAGGATTTTAGCAACAATGAGCCTTGTACGCACTCGTTACCTCGCGTACACGACGTCCACATAACAAAATCATTATAAAAATGTCTAAGGGAAAGTCCCCAACAAAGAATTAGGCAAGCCACTTACCTTGACTGCGCTAGTCAACTCAATACCACGCTCTTGCCACGAGTATCTGACTCCGGGTGGCCCAAATATATTCAAATCGATTGCATGGAGTAAATATCACTTCAAGGGAACAAAATAGCTAATTATTTATAAGCTAATACGCGAAATTAGGAGATTAGCCCAAAAAGTCCCTCGGTCCCACGTCTCGGAATCAGGTAAAATTTATATTTCTCGAACACCCATTCGCTCATGAACCCACTCGAACAAGAATAAAAAAAATCCGACGTCTAAATCTCCCTAAATCCTCAGATTTCTACTTGAGAATATTTCATCCCATTTCCATGGTTTTTCATCCAATTTCATTGATTAGATTGAGGAAAATGATAGAGATTATCGATATATAAAGGGATTAAGGTTTGAAAACGTTACCTATGATCCTCCTCTTTAAATTCCACTGAAAATCGCCAAGTTCCGAGCTCACAATCGATTTTGGAATTATGAAATTCAAACCCTCGAATTTTTGGTATAAACTGCCCAGACATTTCACACCTGCGACACTGGGATCGCACCTGCGGTGCCGCTCCTGCGGTAACCTAATCGCAGGTGCGAAAATTCATTAAGTGGCCTGGGGTCACACCTGCGGCACCCCTTTCGCACATGCGTGCCCGCACCTGCGGAAATACCATCACATGTGCGGAAATTTCATATAATGGCCTGGGGTCGCACCTGGGGCACCCCCTTCGCACCTGCGTGTCCGCACCTGCGGAAATACCATCGCAGGTGCGAGACACCAGAACCCGAATGGTTCAGCTGTTTCTCAACTCCTCAAACTCACCCGTTGGGCATCCGGAACAACCCTGAGGCCCCTGGGACCTCACCCAAACGTACCAACTGACCTTAGTACCTTGTTCAAACTTAGTCGAGCCTTAAAAACATATCTCATAACATCAAAATCATCAATTATGCATAGATCCATGCCTAAGAACTTAGGAAATTTCTGGAATTCACATCCGATGCCGAAACACGTCTAAACTCACCCGAATGACCTCAAATTTTGCACACAGGTCATAAATGACATTACAGACCTGTCGCTTTCAGAAATCCATTCCGAGTCCGATGTCACAAATTCACCCATCGGCCGAAATCGCCTAAATTCTAACTTACGCCAATTCAAGCCTAAATTCAATACCGACCTCGAAAACACATTCCGAACACGCTCCTAACCCCGAAATCACCCAAAAGAGCTAAATGATTCGACAGAATTCCATTCCGGATCCGTCTTCACACAGCTCTAGCTACGGCCATATTTCTAAAGATAAATTCTATATTTATGGAATATGTGTCCAAAATCATCCCAGATTTCATCACTCAACGCTCCGACAAGTTCCAAAAACATAAATAGACATGGGAGAAGATGTAAATAGAAGATCAGGGCGCTAATTATTAAAACGACCGACCGGGTCGTTACACTGATATTCAAGCAAGATTACAAACATAAATTTCATTTAATGTAAGGTGTCTGTTACATACCTAAAAAATGTAAAAACAACAAATAAAACCTGACCAAAATAAAGGTCAAGAAAAACCAAGCTTTTGTAAGCTTAACACAAAAGCAATTCTCAACAAACAGCCCAAATAAAACCCTAGGAAAACCAAACAAGAAGAAACCAGGATTTCCAGCCCAAGATGAATATTTTTCAGAAAAAATCAGCAGCTAAATTAGTTGTTCAGAATACCAGAATCAACCTCATCCGATTTTTATATCCATTTTTTGGTATTTTTTCCAGTGTTTTCTCCTGTTTTTCAGAATAAAACAATACTTTAGTGTGTGTGTGTAATTTCTGTGGAAAATCTCTCTTAAAATCTGTGGTAAAATAGTGTAGTAATGTGTGTGTATTCAGAGTTTTTTGAGACTAGCTGCTGCTTCTCAATCTCTGCCCTAGAATGAGGGAGTCCCTTTCCTTTTATAGTGTATCCTAAGATAGCATCAAAATAGCATATTCTACCCTAAATCAGATTATTCCCTATATTTGGACAGCTGTCTGTCCTTTTCAGGCCCAATTCCAGCATTTTGCATGTGAAAAATGGGGATAGTTGTACAATTCTAGAACATTCTGATATTCTATTCCATATTTATCCTTCCTAAGTATTGATTATTACAATTATACCCCAAAATTCTGACTCTAATATGATTTTAGAAATCCTTTTAGGACCTTCTAGAACCAGCTAGATGTTTCTAGTATTCAACAATCCTAACCTTGTTTCAATTGTACTCTTTTTAAAGCTTTGGGGTAAAACTGAAATCATTTATAAACTTAACGGTCTAACCTAGTCAATGAATTAACAAGTTCTCTTAATTAATCTTAAACAAGAAAACTGAATTTTAAGGACTAAAACAACTTAATAAAAATAAAAATCAGAATGATGATGCACAAGAAACCTAGAGTTTAATTAAAGGATCGAGTCAAGGAAATTATTAGTCTTACTAATTCTGCTAATGATTTATCAACAGGTTGTGGTTAAACTTACTTAATTAATACACACGACTATTTTTTGCGAGAAAACAGGAAAGATAACAATCAGTATAGGCATACATATTCAACAAACAAACCTAAAGAAAAAAATTCAATTTAAAAAAAATAGTATATAATTAGGCAAGGAAGATCCATGAACTCCTAAACTAATCAGTAATTAACCCTAACCTAGGAGACTAAAATTGAGCCACTAATTTCATTACAGAAACAATTAAGGAAAATGGGGAAATAGTTCGAATAGAACATAAGAAACCTAAATCAATGAACACATTTAACAACAAGACATAGATTAAGTAAACATGTATATTCAGAATCAAGCAGGTTAAAAAACATTCACAAAACAGACCTAAACCAACAATTTCAAATTAATCGACTAAGGCAAATTTTAACCTATACAAAGAATTTCTAAATGAATAGGGAGAGAAAGGGGTACCTAGTTAGTTTAGGAGAAGTTTGGTGGCATTCCGGCGGCTCGCCGGACTTTGGCCGGATTCCGGTAAGTTCAAAAATGACTCAAGCTTACATGAATCGATGGCTCTTGTCAAGAGCCATCGACTCATGTGAGCCTGAGCCACAGGACTGCTTGAAATCCTCCGGTGTAAGTTTTTTAGGGTTTTAGATCTTAGATCTGAAATTGGTCGAGATTGAGTGGTTTTTCGGGGAAACCAATAGTAGGACGGAGTTGAGGGGAGGAAGAGGGTCGTCTGGTGAAATTTTGGTGTAATTTGTTGATGCTCCGCCGCCGGTGGGCGATTTTCGGGCGACAGAGTAGGTGGGTCAGCGACGAAGGGGTCGGTTTGGGGGTAGGGAGAGTGAGTTTGAGGGGGGGGGTATGCTTTCAGACACTAATATAGTTATTAGGGGAATAGTTCCCAGCCGTTAGATCTAGGAAGATCAACGACCAGGATAAAATCAATAATAAAACGGGGTCGTTTTGGGGTGGACTAGGTTCTGGGACGGGTTTTGGCTTGGGCTGGGGGTATTTGGGTAGTGGGAAAGAGATTTGGGCCTGAGTAATTTGGCCCAGGTCCGATTTTAATCTTTTTTTTAAACACTTAGGTTTATTAATCACCTAAATAAATTCTATTTAAACTCTAAAAAAGTATTAATTAGTTTTAAACCAATTTAATCTAATTATAAGTCAATTAATGAGTTAATTAACAGTAAAACCATTAGTTTAATACCCATAATTATTTAAAGAACAAATTTCACAATTTTCTTAGTAAAAAGGATTAAATTATACAACTAATTATCAAAAATCTAATTAGGCCAAATAATAATTTTTTTTGTTATTATTTTATATTTATAAATTTCAAAGGATGAATTATGATCATATAATGCAAATAATTCACAAATAGACATTGAAATTCAACAAAAATCTATAAAATTAAATTATTTAGCACTTTTGCAGGAGTATATGGTAGGTTAAAAATTACATGCTCACAACTGCCCCTCTTAGCTCGGAAACACGAAGAGTTTTCGGCCAAAGACAAAATGAGAAGTTATGAACAACTTTTACCCGTTCAAATAATCCATGCGAAGCGTTTCTTGAAAAAGTTTGACCGAACCATGCTTCAAAGGTTGCCTACATATCCTTGGCTATAAAGGAATTAGGTCAGTGTAGTTATGGAAGTTTTGGTAGTTGGGACTACCAGGTAACTGTGATTACACTGCGACTGTTGCTGCTGTTACTGCTACTGTGCTCCTTATTACACCAAAGTAACAAAAATAAAAAAAGACTAGCTAAGCCTATCAACTACAAGTTACAAGATCCCTATCTGTATACACTAAAGCTTGGTCTTGAGTCTTGAATGGTTCTTTTGCCGACTCAGACCTGGATCTTGATGCTTGATAGCCGTAGATGCTGGTTTTATCTTCTCGTCTTTTGGATCAAGGCAGGATATACAAAACGAATGACTTCAATCTCGTCCTGACTAGTCTACGTCTTCCCCGCTTCTGCACTTTGGATTCAACCTTCTCTTTCTCTTTTTATTCTGGATCAAAACTTCTTCTTTTGGTCGTCTCGAATCCATTGTCCTAAAGTGTAATCTGCGCAAAATCAAGAACAAACGAACAAAATTTTCTGCCCCAGTTTTCACTAGAAAAATTTCGTGAGTTATTGTAATGAAATCTATGCTACTTTATTATTGAAAGCGATGAAAAGTCGGGAATGGTACACTCGGAGTAAATGTATACTAGGGGAGGATACCCTATGCCTAAAAGTGACATCGACTAGGGATTGGAGACCCTATGTTGGCAAGATCGGCAGGTTATGCCGTCATCAGAAAGATCGCCAGGTTATGCCAGCATCAGGAGAAAATCAACAGGTTATACTGCTGACAGAAAAAGATCACCAGGTTATGCTGGTGTCGGGAAGAAATCAACAAGTTATGATGTTGTTAGGAAAGGATCACCAGATTATGCCGACATTTGGGAAGGATCAACAGGTTGTGCTATTGCCAAGAGAAGATCACCAGGATATGCTGGTGTTGAGAAAATATCAACAGGTTATGCTGTTGCCAAGAGAAAATCACTAGGTTATGCTGGTGTCGAGAAAATATCAACAGGTTATGCTGTTGCCGAAAGAAGATCACCAGGTTATGCTGGTATAGGGAAAGATAAACAGGTTATGCTGTTGCCAAGAAAAGATCACCAGGTTATGCCGGTGTTGGGAGAAGATCAACAGGTTATGTTGTTGTCAAGAAAAGATCACCAGGTTATTCTGGTGTCTAGAAAGGAAAAGAGATCACCAGGTTATGCCGGTGTTTGGAAAAGGTCAACAGGTTATGCTGTTGTCAGGAAAAGATTACCAGGTTATGCTGGTGTCTGGAAAGGTCAACAGGTTATGCTATTGCTAGGAAAGGAGATTAACGGGTTATGTCGGTGTCTGGAAAAGATCAACAGGTTATGCTGTTGTCAGGAAAAGATTACCAGATTATGCTGGTGTCTGGAAAGGTCAATAAGTTATGCTGTTGCCAGGAAAAGAGACCACCGGGTTATGCCGGTGTTTGGAAAAGTTCAACACGTTATGCTGTTGTCAGGAAAAAATTACCAGGTTATGCTAGTTCCTGGAAAGGTCAACAGGTTATGCTATTGCCAGGAAAAGAGACCATCGGGTTATGCCGGTGTCTGGGAAGGATCAACAGGTTATGCTGTTGTCAGAAAAAGATCACCAGGTTATGCTAGTGTCTGCTAGGGAGTGGGAGCCTATGTTGGAAGAATCATCGGGTTATGCCAACATCAACTAGGGATTGAGATCCTAAGTTGGAAAAATCATCGGGTTATGCCGACATCAACTAGGGAGTGGGACCCTATGTTGGCATCAACTAAGGAATGGAATATCCTAGGTTGGAAAAGTCATTGGGTTATGCCAGTATAAACTAGGGAGTGGGACCCTATGTTGGCATCAACTAAGGAATGGAATATCCTAGGTTGGAAAAGTCATTGGGTTATGCCAGTATAAACTAGGGAGTGGGACCCTATGTTGGAATCAACTAAGGAATGGAACATCCTAGGTTGGAAAAGTCATCAGGTTATGCCGGCATCAACTAGGGATTGGGACCCTATGTTGGCATCAACTAAGGAATGGAACATCCTAGGTTGGAAAAGTCATCAGGTTATGCCGGCATCAACTAGGGATTGGGACCCTATGTTGGCATCAACTAAGGAATGGAACATCCTAGGTTGGAAAGTCATCGGGTTATGCAAGAATCAACTAGGGATTGGGACCCTATGTTGGAATCAACTAAGGAATGGAACATCCTAGGTTGGAAAAGTCATCGGGTTATGCCGGCATCAACTAGGGATTGAGACCCTATGTTGGCATCAATTAAGGAATGGAACATCCTAGGTTGGAAAAGTCATCGGGTTATGCTGGCATCAACTAGGGATTGAGACTCTATGTTGGCATCAACTAAGGAATGGAATATCCTAGGTTGGAGAGGGTGTATCTAGGGATTGGAGGCCCAATGCTAATTTTGATTTGAACTGTTTTCAACATCATTTCCTTTTCCTATTTTGATTACTTTCAGAAAATGAGTAAAGGCGGGAAAGAATTTTAGAGGGAACTTTCCTTTTGGGGTTGTCGTTGCAAAGACGCTTCTAGCCCTCGCGCATTTTCTTTTGGTTGCACCTTCTTCTTGCAAGGTTACTTTTGAGTTACACCTGTTTTCTTCAAACAAAGAACAATTGCCAGTTTGAAACGATGGTTGGCTTTGCGGCCTTGATTATTTCAACTTGCTTGATCTCGACCCATCTTTTGACGAAGATCTCAACTGCTTGCTTGCTTGCTGGGGATTGGGTTTCATTTTTAATCCCGAGGATCTTGGCTTTCCAGATTTTACTATGGCAATTGGTCGTGTGGGACCCAGCATTCTGACTTTGTTTGCGTTTGTAAGTCTTTCACTTTTTGGCTTGTTTTCCGTTTGGATTTCGGAGCATTGGTGAGATTTTGGCTCCTCGGACTTAACCTTTTCTTTGTTTCTCCTTTATTGGCCCTTCATTTCAAATTCAAAGCTTTTGGAGTACTTCAGCTTTTCAAACTTCTGCCGAGATGGTTAAACATGCGGGACTCGATCTTTCAACTTCCTTTGCCTTTACAGACATTTTAATTTGATTTTCTCCTTTTAAGGGTTTTGAGTTTGACACACCGGGTGCTATGGCCATTCTAAGTCGACTTGATTCCGCTGACGAGGCTGGGTGCCTTTTTGCATACTACCCCGTATCAAATGAGAACCTTGTAAGTCAGTCTTGCCATCCTTTCTTTGCCTTAGTTTCGGAACAGAGTTAGACCGAAAGGGATTCAAAAGAAAAATAAAGGATAGAATGGACAATAAATTTAAACAAGAGGTATCCCTTTCGGGGAAAGGAAAGAAGGACTTACTTGGAGTGCATGCGGACTTCAATGAACATGAAATGCCTTTCGGACTGGATGCCTGATCCGTGTAAACCGTCTACTCTCAGAAATTCATCACAACTATTACCTCGAGATTGAGAAACCGTGCCCCGGATTGTGTCCATGTCAGTGGCCAATTATCATCTTTTCGATCAGTGGTGCCCTTTTTGCAGGTTTTCACCAGCTAACCTCTCTCATTTATCTTCTCACTATCGCCTTATAGTGCTCTTTTCAAGTTTTCACTAACAAGACTCTCTCGTTTTCAGTTTCTCTACTTACCATCGCCTTACGATGCCCGTGTGGGTTTTCACCGATAAGACTCTCTCATTTATTTCTCTCATTTGGTTGTATCAGATCCAAGTAATTGTATCCTCCAATTTTGGACATTTTTATCGCTTGATCAGAAAGACTTGAATAGGATTTTGGTGAAAATAATTCATATTGGATTACAACTTTGGAACCTTTCAGGCAAAACGTCGCCGAACTATCATGACATTTTCCCCAACTTAAACTCTCGGGGATATGTGGAATTTTATTTTTGTTTAACTGAACCCCAGAGAGAGGCTGCCTACGTATCCTTTCGGAATCAAGTCGAACGTAGTTCAAGAAAACATTTTTGTTTTGTTTTTTTTTATTTTTTTATTTTGGTTCCAAGGAGGGTAATGAAAGAATAATAAAAGGTTCAACGGGGTTTACAAAAGTTGATAGTGTTTTGGGTAGCGGGAATGAAAGCCTTCGTCACTTCAACCGGGGAGAATTATTCTCACGAAAATGTCAAACATAGTCTTTTGACTACATCTGCATTAACATCCGTTTCAGAGCCATTTCATTCGATGTCCCCCAAGTATGATGCCCCTTTTGGTAACAGTTTCCTTATGATGTATGAACCTTTCCAATTGGGGAGAATTTTCCTTTCGCCTCTTCATGGTGCGGGAGGATGCGTTTTAAGACGAGTTGCCCCACTTTGAAGTTCCTAGGTTGCACTTTCTTGTTATAAGCGCGGGCCATTATTTGTTGATATAGCTGCCCGTGACAAACCGCGGACATTCTTTTATCATGAATCAGAGTTAACTGTTCCAGCCGGGTTTTGACCCATTCATCATCCTCAATTTCAGCTTCGACAATGATCCGAAGAGAGGGGATTTCAACTTCTGCAAGTATTACGGCTTCATTGCCATAAACCAATGAATAAGGCGTAGCTCCAACCGATGTGCGCACGGTCGTGCGATATACCAATAATGCGAAAGGCAATTTTCGTACCATTGCCTAGAACTTTGAATCATTTTTCTGAGGATTTTCTTGATGTTTTTATTTGCTGCTTTAACGACGCCATTGACTTTGGGCCGGTAAGGGGTGGAATTACGGTGTGTGATTTGAAACTGTTCGCATACCTCCCTCATCAAGTGACTGTTTAGATTTGCGGAATTGTCAGTAATGATAGTTTTTGGAATACCAAAACGACAGGTGATGTTGGAGTGCACAAAATCCACCACTGCTTTCTTAGTGACGCCTTTGAATGTTACTGCCTCGACCCATTTTGTGAAATAGTCGATAGCAACCAAGATAAAACTGTGCCCATTTGAAGCTTTCAGCTCGATTGGCCCAATGACATCCATTCCCCAAGCAACGAACGACCAAGGTGCTGACATGGGATGTAATTCTGAGGGTGGTGCATGAATCATGTCGCCATGTATTTGACACTGATGGTACTTTCGGATAAAACTAAAACAATCCTTTTCCATGGTCATCCAGTAATATCCTGCCCGCAGGATTTTCTTTGCGAGGACGTATCTGTTCATATAGGGACCGAATACTCCTGAATGCACTTCGTTCATAATTTTTTCAGCTTCTTTGGCATCCACGCACCTTAACAGATTCAGATCAAGAGTTCTTTTATACAACACCTCTCTGCTTAAGAAGAAACTACCGGCGAGCCTTTTAAGGGTTCTCTTTTGATCTCCACTGGCCTGCTCCGGGTATTCTTTTGTTTTCAAGAACCTTTTAATATCATGATACCATGGTTGGATATCGGGTTCTACTTCCACTATATTACAATAACCATGTCTTTCCCGGCTTTGAATCTCCAATAGGTCAATATGGGCATTGCCCAGATATGGAAGCATTGCAGCTATGGTAGCTAATGCATCAGCCAACTCATTGTGGAATCGAGGATTATACTTGAACTCAACGGATTTGAATCTCTTGCTGAGATCTTCCACATGTTGTCTATATAGAAGAAGCTTGATATCTCGAGTTTCCCATTCGCGTTGTGCTTGTTTAATGATCAAGTCAGAGTCCCCCATGATTAACAATTCCTCTACATCCATATCAATTGCCATGTTCATGCCCATTATTAAAGCTTCATATTCAGCAGTGTTGTTTGTACAGAAGAACCGAAGACGGGCGGTGGCTGGATAGTGTTGTCCCGTGGGCGAAATCAAGATTACCCCAATCCCAACACCTTTTGCATTGACTGCTCCATCATAGAACATTTTCCAAGTGTTAGTGTCTTCTGGGATTATTAACTGAATTTACTTCCTCATCCGGGAAATAAGTGCTTAAAGGTCGGTATTCATCATCAACCGCGTTCTGAGCCAGATGATCGGCCAAGGCTTGGGCTTTCATGGTTGGTTATGAGATATGTGGTATAGGCCAGCAAATAATGTCTGAGCTTTTGAGCGACCCAATTTAGGGCACAACATGTTCTCTCCAGCAGAGTGTATTTGGCTTCATACCTAGTGAATTTCTTGCTCAGATAGTAGATGGATTGCTCTTTCTTCCTGATAACATCGTGTTTCCTGAGGACACAGCCAGAAGAATTCTCCAAGACAGTCAGGTACAAGAACAAAGGTCTCCCGGGCTCAGATGGGACCAACACTGGCGGATTTGACAATTATTCTTTGATTTTGTCAAAAGCTTCTTGGAATTCATCTGTCCATTTAATCGCCGCATCTTTCTTTAGCAACTTAAATATGGGCTCACAGGTGGCTGTAAGCTGTGCAATGAACCGGCTGATGTAGTTTAATCTTCCCAGTAAACTCATGACTTCTTTCTTGGTTTTTGGAGGTGGCAGATCTCGGATAGATTTTATCTTTGTTGGATATAATTCAATGCCTCTTCGGCTGACTATAAACCCCAAGAGTTTCCCGGACGGAACACCAAACACACATTTAGCAGGGTTCAATTTCAAGTCATACTTGCGTAGCCGCTCAAAGAATTTTCTCAAATCTCGAACATGGTCTTCTTGTGTTCTGGATTTAATAATTACATCATCAACATACACCTCGATTTCTTGGCGCATCATGTCATGGAATATGGCAGTCATGGCTCTCATATAAGTTGCCCCGGTGTTTTTTAAACCGAACGGCATGACCCTGTAACAGTAGGTTCCCCATGGTGTGGTGAAAGCCATCTTTTGAGCATCCTCTTCATCGATCAGGACTTGATGATACCTAGAATAAGCGATGGATAAAGAACTTCTTTCGGGTGTTCGGTCAGGCTTGCTTAGGCCGAGTAAGCAACTGAAGCAATCAACAAACGATTGTACCTCATGTTTGGCACAATTGTCGACAAGGATATGGATGCTTGGTAACGGGAAGTTGTCCTTGGGACTCGCTTTATTCAAATCCCTGTAACCAACACATACTCGGATCTTCCTGTCCTTTTTTGGTACCGGGACTACGTTAGCTAGCCATGTGTGTATCTGACCACTCGGATTACACCAACTTTTAATTGTTTGGTAACTTCTTCTTTAATTTTATTGCTGATGTCTGTTTTGAATTTTCTTTGCTTTTGTTGGACAAGCGGATGATCGGGGTAAGTTGGAAGTTGTGCACCACTAAATCAATTTCAGTCCGGGAATATCATCGTAAGACCATGCAAACACATCTTTAAATTCAAACAAGAGCTAAATCAATGCATTTCTGGTTTTTTCCTCGGTGTGAATGCTCATCATTGTTTCTCTGACCTCTTATGAATTGCCCAAATTGATTGGCTCGGTTTCATTTAGGTTTGACTTAGGCTTATTCTAAAATTGTTCCAATTGTTGATTTATTTCTCTAAAAGCCTCATCTTCATCATATTCGAGCTCTTGATTCATTATTTCACAATTAGATGGCGTTTTAGGATCTAGGAATGAAGTCCACAATCATGTCATATTATTTAAAGCCGCATTATTAGGACTGAAAAATAAAAAAAATAACAAAATCAGAAAGGATAACACAATAAGATCCATAGACGATGAAATATTGATTTCATTTCATTGAATTTGAAAATAGTAGGGTTTTACATCGGAATTTAAAAGATAGTAAAATTAAAAACACTCGAGTTACACCCTGAAATAACTCGGAGTGTAGAAAGGATGGCAAAACATGAACTACCAGGATTCCCGCCTGACTGGGAAGGGAGTAGCTTCCCAATTTTTTAATTTGGCATTTGGTCCCATGTATTGCACCTCATCGGCTCTCAAGCCTTCGCTCGACTGAACCATGTGGACTTCATAGAGCATTTGCCTCATTGCTTCATATATATCCTCTATTTCCTCGGCCGTAAAGGCCTCTTCTTCCTCTTCTATGTACTTTGGCTTAAAAAATGATTTGGCGAGGTGCGGAATTGGCTGAGGCAAAACCCACCCATCTCTTACGTTTTTCAGCCCATTCATCATCGGCGTTGGTAGCTTGAAAACCTATGCCAAATAATTTCTTGTTGCCAGGCAACGTAACGGGTTCTGTGATGCCCTGTAAAGATGCCCCAAGCCCTTTCCCGGGCTTGTATCCGTGTTTGATCATTTAGCCGACGTCCATGATTGATGCGCTCGACAAACAGGGTTGAGGGCATGGAGTTCCTTCCTCACACTGATCAACAAGCACAATTTCAAAAGCCTGGTAAACAATGTGTTCACTTCCCTCTCTTGCCTCAAGACAGGGGACCGATGGGTCCCTATAGATTGACTGTTCATCTTCTCCATGTACAACTATCTCTTGGTACTCATATTCAAACTTGATCATTTGATGGAGGGTAGAGGGTATAGCTCCCGCAACATGGATCTAGGGCCTTCTTAGTAGAAAGTTATAGTAAGTGTCCATGTCCAGAACTTGGAACGTTATTTCGAAATCCACTGGGCCAATGGTTAGGATTAAATCAATTTCTCCTATAGTATCCCTTTTGACGCCGTCGAAAGCCCGTACACAAACATTATTTGGCCTGATCCTTTCAGTCCCAATTTCCATTCTTTGCAATGTTGACAGAGGGTAAATATCTACCCCGGATCCACTGTCCAGCATGATCCTTTTCACATAATAACCCTCACACTTGACTATTAAGTACAAAGCCTTGTTATGGGAAGCTCCTTCGGGAGGTAAGTCATTTCGACTAAAAGAGATTCTGTTGACTTCGAAGAACCACTCTACCATTCTTTCCAGTTGTTCAATTGTAGTCTCGATTGGCACATACGCCTCATTTAGCATTTTTAGAAGTAATTTTTGGTGCTCACTTGAGCTCAACAATAGAGACAAGAGTGAAACCTGGGCAGGAGCCTTTCTGAGTTCATCAATCACAGCATACTCCGATGTTTTCATTTTTCAGAAGAATTCCTCGGCTTCTTCGGTAGTAACAGGCTATTTGAGGGGGAAACATATCTGTTTGGCTTTGTTCAACTCTTCCGGGTCATGATACTTCCCAGATGGTTTTGTTTCATTCACTTCCCCTCTAACTTCCTTCCTTTTATACGTGATCAGTGTCTGATTATAGTTCCAGGGGATGGCAGTAGTATCTTTTATTGGAATTTGTGGCCTGCGACTGATGATCAAAGGCTCATCCAGTTTTGGTGAGATGACTGGCCCTTTTGCCACATACTTCCCCTTTGGTACATATATTCTTGGCAAATTTGATCTTAGCTCCAACCTCTTTGGAGGGCTCAACATGAGCTGCCTGTTTCTGGGAGCTCTTGGGACGTAGAGGACGGCTTCTTTGGTTGGTGGTACCTCTATCTCTACTTCCTTAGCCTTTTATTCATTCTGGGTGGTAGGATTTGTTTTCTTTTCATCCCCGACCGGTTTTGGCACCGTTTTAGATTTATTTTTTGTCTGTGATGGAAATGATGGCTTTTAATGTAGGATCGAACTCCTTTTCCTTGCAAATAATTCCTGTGACGGGCCTGTTTTTGTGGGCTGGCAATGGATTGTTTGTTATATTGGGGACTTCTACGTCCCTCAGCACTACCTTTTTCTGTTTAATTGGGCTTTCAACTGCTCTTTTGAGAGTCCAACAGTCCTCTATATAATGCCCTTCTACTCCAGAATGATAGGCACACCTGGTACCTGGCCTGTATGATGGAGATTTTGGATTCTGCCTGTTTGGAGGCATAGGCTGCAAAAGACCCATCTGAACCAATTTTGGAAAGAGGATAGAGTATGACTCACCAATGGGCGTGAAGTTGGTTTTTCTAGGTGGTTCACGGGGATGGGTATTGTATTGGTAGTTGTTCTGGGGAGGACGTGGATTATATGGAGCTTGGTTAGGATGGTTATTTCTGGGAAGTGGAGCTTTGTTCCGATTGTCTTGTTGTTGTGGCCGTGGGTACGGCTGATCATTCATTACTGCGTAGGTATGGGGAGGCATAACATAGGCTACATCTTGATGAGGAAAATAATGTTGTGAAGCTTTGGGAGATGGGCCTGGATAGTCCCGAGGCCGTCAAGAACTTCTTAGGCTTGATGCCATCATGGCTCCCTCTTCTTTCTTCATCCTGCTTACTAGGCCTCCCGAGCCTCTCTGAATGGCTTGGGAGGTGGCTCTCAAGGCTGACTGACTCAAGACACGACCCATTTTAAGCCATTTTCTACCATTTCACCAATTTTGATGGCCTCCGCGAAGGTTTGCCCATGACAGACATCATATTTTGAAAGTAATCGGCCTTTTGGGCCTGAAGGAAAACACTGACCATTTCAGTCTCATCCATATGAGGTTTTACTCTGGACGCCTGTTCATGCCATTTGATGGCGTATTCTCGGAAGCTTTCGAAAACTTTCTTCTTGAGGTTGGATAGAGAATTTTTGTCTGGAGCTATGTCTACGTTGTATTGAAACTGTCTCACAAAGTCCCGAGCTAGATCATCCCATATGTGCCAACAGGAGATGTCCTGATCTATATACAATTCTGAGGCGATTCCAACAAGTCTTTCTCCAAAGTATGCCATCAACAACTCTTCTTTTCCCCCTACCCCTCTCAATTGATTGCAATATCGTTTCAAATGGGCGATCGGGTCTCCATGCCCGTCATACTTTTCAAATTTTTGTGTTTTGAAACCCACGGGCAGATGCACATGAGAAACATGCATAGATCGGCGTAAGATACGCTCTTTTGGCCACTCAGGCCCTGTATGTTTTTCAAGCTTTGATCAAGACTTTTCATTTTCCGTGTCATATCCTCTTGTTCGGGATTTCTCAAGATTCTCTCCTGTTCCATAGGAGATTCAGATTGTGGATGTTGCGGATAAGAGTTCGGAGTGACTCGGGTAGTATCCAGTTGGAACTGGGGAGCTTGAAAAGTGAAATTTGATGGCTCAAAGCTTTGCCGTGGTAATGTTGTATGCGCCATACCGGCAGCTGGCGGTGCAGTGAATACAACAGATGGTATTCCAGAAGACGGTTCCCGGGGACGGACCTCATAAGGCATTCCGGTGAAGTTTGATGTCATAGTAGGGAACCCAAATGGTATGAACAGGTTAGGTGCTGAAATTGGAACATTAGTGGTCCCTCCCGTTTAGGGGTGGCTAACGGGCCGGGCCCGGGCCAAACGGGCTAAGCGGGCCGGGCTATGCGGGCC